>CAUZXS010001891.1:75000-92500 GCA_963585895.1 Sepioteuthis lessoniana
AAGTTTCTTAAAACTCTTAGGATAATATTTCTGTTTTTTAAAAATCTTTGGCATATCTGGTTTGTATTGTGTATTCGGTAAACATGGAGAGCGTTTCTGTGACCCAATTTTTCTATATTCTTCATTGCTATCCACCCTCTTATTTGATTGATTTTAATGGCATGTCAATGTGTTTAGGGTTATGAATGTAAGTTTGTGCTGATTGGCAAATACAGGTGTGTCCATCAGTAAAAGTCTATAAAAGAACATCCCAATGAGTTGGTCCCTACTTCGTCGGCATGCTTTGCTCGCTTGTGAAATAGGATGTAAGTGGCCGTACAACAGTCATTTTCTTGATGGCTGCATTTTTTTGTAATTCCCATCCTGCTTTTATTTTTTTCAAGCATTTTTTAAAAGTCTAAGCGGTGCAACCATACAATAGTGTAGTATATTGACCTCCGACCCGGCCAAACATGCTATTCCAAAGACGGCGGAAGTGCATATTCCATTGGCGTGGGCGAGCTTGGCTGAGAATATGGGACAGGGTTAAAATCCCACGGTACAATCACAAACTGATGCTCCGGAAGAAAGTGACCAGTGAACTGTATGACAGTTATTTCCGCTCGATAACATGCCATTCAAAAGACGGCGGAAGTGCATATTCCGATGGCCAGTTATGGGGAGATATTGAGTAGGCGTTGAACTATTATATAACTCAGTGCACAGGAAATTCAAGCAGTTTGGGGATCGGAAGAGTTGGAGATAAGATGCGGTAGAGAAAACCAGCACCCAGAGAGGTTGGGCCCCAGGACCCCGGTTGAGAAGCCCAAGAGAACGGGAAAGAAACGCCGATAGCCATAAGAGTGGGGGTCAATATGTTGCAGTTCTGTTCGGTGTCCAACTCCCTCTCACACACAACCCTTTCAAATAAAGTGAGAGGTATATTTTTCTAAAGAACGGTGTCGCTCGTCTTTATTGTGTCGTCGTTAGGATTTCGCATACAGATGTGTTTGTATAGTTAGTCATGGCTATACAACAATAGGACTGATACGACAACAATTTGGAAGAATTCTTGTTTGATTTTATCAAAGGGATCAGATTTTCATATGGTCATTCATCAGTTAATTGCAATCTATGCTTTTTCTATGTGTATGTTGAAATCGCTTTTACAAGATGAGATTTTGCTACCGAGGTTTTTGAACTATGCAACCATAGATGGTAATTGTATAGGAATATGTCAATAGCTTAAAGAATTATTTTTGTAAACTTGAAAATAAAGAAAGCTCAGGAGAGATTGGTAGAAATGATAATGTTGATTATAATTAAATAAATAAATAAATAAATAATTAAGATTATAAATTAATTTACTTTGAGCTTTTCCCGCTTGCCAAATATCTGACAATGCTCACCTGGAACCATAGAAACTCAATGCCTCTATCCGCTGCGCCACGGGCCCCGAAGATAGCGGTTTCAAATTCTACCCAAGCCGGCCAGAGGTTTACTTTGTCAAAAACGTAGTGCGATGGACAACAACTATGGAAGGCAGTATTTACTGGGGATACGGTTACAAGACTCAGCATTCCTATCCGAGGTCGCGGTAAAACACCTGAAGAAGGCCAAAGGTGAAATTTGGCCGAAACGTAGTGAAAGAAGAAACAATACAAAAACTACCAAGATGAGGACAAAAAGTTCGCAATAAATAAAAACTAATTCTCAGATTAAGAAGCCTAATCTCAAGATGATTCCAATTAAAGACAAAGACATGTCGCTAAAACACTTTGGATAAAACAAAACATTCTTCATTTCTTTGGTTTAGTGGCGGGGTACACTTGACAAAATAGAATTAAAAAAAAAGGAAAAGAAATTAAATTTGAGAAAAACAAAGTAAAAGAGAATTTATAAGCGGAAAATATAATTTCAGAATTTATTGTAGTTGAAATTTTGTAATTATATATATATATATATTCCGTTAAACATTTTCAGGTTCTTGAAAATAAAGGCAGAAATAGGACGAACGAGCACTCGATTTTTTTTTCTCTTAAGTGAATAAAAAACGAACATTTTAAATTAATCTCAGTAACTTACTAGTTTCTTAAACACGCCCCCCATATACACACACACACACACACACACACACACACACACATATATATATATATATATATATATATTGTTTAAATGGAAGAGAGAAAAAAAAAAAGAAATTATTCTACGAGTGTTGTATTTTTCGGTAGATCTGCGTTAAAAAACATGGTACCTCTTCCGGCAAAACAATGTCTATAAAAAAAAAAAAAGAAAAAAAGAATTGAAAGAAAAAAAATTTTAATTCACTATTTACCAGGTTTCTTTCAAAAAAAATCTAATAAAAAACTTTTCAGAAATTTTATTATATACTTACCGTTTTAATTGTATGATTGTCCGTCTGGTCAGACTCCTGTCATGACCTTAGTGTTACAATGGATTAAACTCTATGAAATAAACTCAGAGGAAGGAAGGAAGGAAGGAAGGGAGGAAATAGAAAGTGATGAAGAAAAAAGTGAGGAAGCCAAGAAGGAAAACGTTATAATAGTTTAGTGGATGAGAAATATGTTAACATGACAAAAGAAAGAAAGAAAGAAAGAAAGAAAGAAAGAAAAGGACCAAAAAAGGAAGTAAGCAAAGAAAGAAAGAAAGAAAGCAAATAAAGAAGGGACCAAAAAAGGAAGTAAAGAAAGAAAGAAAGAAAGAAAGAAGGGAAGAATTTTATGATGTTTGATCAACGTAAACCGAATTTAAAGAAAGAAAGAACGAAAGAAAGGGAATAAGAAAGAAAGACAGAAAGAAAGAAAGAAAGAAAGAAAGAAAGAAAGAAAGAAAGAAAAGGACTAAATAAGAAAGAAAGAAAGAAATAAAGAAAAAAAGAAAGAAAGAAAGGGACTAAATAAGAAAGAAAGAAAGAAAGAAAGAAAGAAAGAAAGAAAGAAAGGGACTAAGAAAGAAAGAAAGAAAGAGACTAAGAAAGAAAGAAAGAAAGGTACTAAGAAAGAAAGAAAGAAAGAAAGAAAGAAAGAAAGAAAGAAAGAAAGAAATCTTGGGAAAAACGTATCATTAATTTAAATAATCAAATCAAGTTTTTTAAGGAATATTTTATGAATTCAGAATGTTCAGCTACCAAATAAAAATGTTTTGCATCTTATTTGTTTTTAGTTTATTTACTGCCATATAAAAACTCTAAGAGGACAACCTCTTAGAGCTAATTTCTTTGGTATGTACAAAAAACACGCATTTTTAAACGACTTTGTTATGATGAGTGACGCGTATTTTTTCTAAAGTATGGATGATCAAAAGCGTAATAATCCACATTTGTTTTTAATTCCCGGAAAAGGTTTATCTCATTATCGACGTGTTTCTATTGATTTTCTTGTAAGCCTTCGTAGGAAAAATATTGTCCAATGAAAAAACATCACTAAAAAACAAAAAAATAAAGCAAAACAAAAAAGAAAAGAAAAGGCTTAAAAAAAAGGTATTATTTAGGTAAAAACACTTTTTTTTTATCTAAACAGTCAAATTTATTCATTCAGTATTTTTCCATTAATTAACAAAATCCCACTCACCGGCAGTGGGTGGAAGAGTTTAATCATCGGATGTCAATTCTAAACCTTAAAAATAAAAATAAAAATAAAAACAAAAAGAAAAGTTTTACCTGAATTTTTTTTTCTTTTTTAATAACCACATTTTTAGAAGAATAAATTACGTAAACCATTAAGTAAAAAAAAAAAAAATGCCTAAAAGAGCAATATTGTACCTTATTTTAAGGTTTTTTGAACTTCTAAAATAAGGCATACTTACGAACAAAATAGACAAGCCATTATAAAAAAAATGTTAATAAAATCTAATTCAGCATAGAATTATCTTTATAACATGTAAAAATCATTCAGTTGTATATTCATTAAGAGTGTCAAATTAACAAAACGACTGCAGTGGTTAGCGCATGACAACAACAAAAAGAAAAAAAAGAAAAAAAAAAAAGAAAAAGATCTTCAGAAAATTGCGAAAAATGTCTTTTAAAAGAAACTTCCTCTTTTCTCGTTTTAAATTCGATAATTAGCCAATTTATGAGAATGAGTGAATTAATTAATTAATTAATTACTTTTGCAGTTACGTATTTTTATACATCCCTAAAATTTCATAATGTTTTTCGAAGGTTGGCAGTTTTTGCTTAGTTTTATTCTATCTATCCGCCGCTACCCTCCTTCTCTTAGTGTGACGCACGTCAGATTCCCAAGATGGGGGTTGGTAGATAGTTATATCGGTATAATTGTATAAAATAACTAAACTTACGAGAAATAGATATCCCAGCAACTAAATATTTATTCGATTCAGTTTTCGATCGATTCCATTATATTTTCCACTGCATAGCTTTTTTTAAAAATCATACTATGAAAAAGACCTATATATATATATATATATATATATAGTTTTACCTTCCCCAGTCGGCTGTTGAGGGCTGTAGAATACACCGACTGCAATTCTGTTAAGGGGTAAGACCTCCAACCACCAACGATTGTCCAGGATATGACTCTAAATAGTCTGACATTATTGGAACTTTGGGGAACGCCGAGCACCCCTTCATTGCCATCGTTCTCAGGTCCACTCTGACTCGGAGTGGTAGCACCTGATAGGGTCCTATCTATGGGTTAAATAAAACTAAATTGCGTACTGAATTACTTGAAGTAGAACTATTTTGATATCTAATCTGAGTATTTATGTGTGTGGAAAAATCTATACTTAAACTAAACTAAATTGTTTGAATTAGAACTGTTTTACTAAACTGAATTGCTTGAAATGGAAATGTTTTTGATGATTAAACTGTGTCCTCATGCTAAACTGAATTGTTTAAAATAGAACTGATTATTTGTATAAAGATGTATTTGACATTAAATAACCTACAAAGGTTGATATGCCATAAAACCCTACAAACCAACCGACATAACTTAGGTCGGAAATTCGTTACTGGAGAGACGACTTTTGTCGAAAAACGACTTAAGTCGAATTTACACGTCTCCGAATTTATTCTGCACTTGACGAAGCCACAAATAACCATTCTCTTTTCTACAATAAATGCATTTTAATTTTATAGTATCAATAAGAATCTATTTTAAGCTTACTGTGACGGCACAATTCTTTAAAATCTCAAAACGGGACTTTATTTTCGAACGTGTGAAGACGGGGCAGGTTGGCACTTGATCCCTTGTAGAATAAGTCCTCGTTCAGAGTTTTTTTCTCAGGCATATAAGAACTGGCATATTATGTGGGGGATTAATTTATGACCATACTGACCGCCGCTGGCAAGGGGTTCCAAATTTCACACTATACACACACCCACCAAGGCCACTAGTCTTCCTCCCCTAGACAATGGAAGATATGGACCTCTAGGTTGAGACGTAATAATATTAATTATAGTAGTCGGCAATTCCGGTTCCCTGTGTGATATTTTAAAGGAATTAATAGGACAGTTTTGAGCAAGTTAACATAGGGCGAATAGAAGCTGGAAAAGAAATATGACATAACAAACTCGTAGAAGACACTGCAAATAACAACTTCAAGCACGTGGGAACATTAAAATATATCAATCTTTTACTACACATAGATATACACCTTCAACGTGTCAAATATATCATGAATGAATAGTCCATGAACATAAATGTCTTTCTTCTTTTCTTTTCTTTCGTTTTCATTCAATTTGAGAGAGAGAGAGAGAGAGGGTATAAGGAGAAATGGTCTCAAAGTTTACTTATCTTTTTTCTTTGATGGAGTTCCTGTGGAGAATATTTCCTCTTTTACGGGCTAATAGACTTTATGCTATTTTTAATACTGGCTTGAAGAGCTTGGCTCCTTCGTGTCCGAGATATTTTTTGTCTTCTTCTACCCGGAGTACTGGCTTTGGTTCCGTCTGCCACGAACCCTGTCCAACAGCTAACCTTCTTATTTTCTATTTCCGCTGACGGGAAGAAGTCCCCACTTCCGTTTTAGGGTCCCAGCCAATCGTTTGGCTTCTACCTTCTTCCTTCCCGTGTTAGGCGACCCGAGGGAGGTCACCGAGTACAAACATCTGTTCTTAACGGTCATTCTTTGACGGCTTGCTACTGTTAATTCAAACACGAGGATAGTAGAAATCTTATTTCTATCTTCTCAGTGGGAGACCACGTGACACTTACAAATAAATGAATTTTAGTTTCTATTATAGTACAGGAAAAAAAGAATCAAAATTTACGAATACATGTACGTACATACTTGAAAATGTCGTCATCATCATCATCATCATGTCGTGCCGCTAGCACGGATATCCTGGACCCACTCTTGCCACTTCTCCCTATCGTTCATCGCCTCTGGCAGGTCTTCAGGGCTTCATCCCGTATCCTCACATAGCTGCTGAATGTATGTTCGAGCTGCTCGTCCTGCTTTTGTCCGGCCATACGTGAGGGTCTATAGGAGTACATCACTTATGAGTTCGTCCCTGCTTCTCCAGCAGTTTCCTGCATGTCTGGTTCGTCTAAATTGGATAGTTTTCATGATGGGAGGCAGGTGGGCGTATAGTTGGTGTTTTGTGGGGTGTTGCCGCCAGGACTTGTTCAGTATTGCACGCAGCATTCTTGTGTAATTGCCGTCTAGCTTCTTCTCCAGCTGTTTAGTTAGCGTCCAATTAGTGCATCCATACAGCAGTATCGATATGACTGCTGCCTGGAAGAAACTGCGTTTCGTTTTACCGGTCAGGTCTGATTTCCATATGATCGATAGTCTATCGATAGCTGTCCATGCCTTTATTAGCCGCGTGTCGATGTCCTTTTCTATTGATGATACGCTGCTTCCTAGGTAGATGAATTTGTCTACTAGTTTCCATCTAGTGTGGTGATGTCGCCCGTTTGATTATAGCACATATATTCTGTTTTGTGTGCATTGACATGGAGGCGAATGCCTGCGGCGGCTCGTTCCAAACTAGGCAGTAGTGTTTCGGCTTGGCTGGGTGTGTTTGCCAGAATCGCTATGTCATCGGCATAGTCGGCGTCGGTAATTGTTTTTGCGGGGTACCTTCTATTTCTTTTTTTTTTTTTTTTTGTCAGCTCGAAGCCGTTTTCTCTGATTTTATCAATCGATGTTATAAGCACGTAATCTAGACACATGATAAAGAGGTATGGAGCTAGCGTGTCCCCTTGTAGTATTCCTGCTACAATGTCGAAGTATTCTGTGTGTCCATCCGGTGAACGTACTTTCACTTTGGTGTTTCTATAGAGAATCGTTATTGCTGCTCACGAACTCTTTACTTGTGAATGTGGTTTTCTCTAAGACATTAAAAAATAAAATGATTTTCTAAGGTTAAATACAAAAAAAACACGCATTTTTAAACGACTTTGTTATGATGAGTGACGCGTATTTTTCTAAAGTATGGATGATCAAAAGCGTAATAATTCACATTTGTTTTTAATTCTCGGAAAAGGTTTATCTCATTATCGACGTGTTTCTATTGATTTTCTTGTAAGCCTTCGTAGGAAAAATATTGTCCAATGAAAAAACATCACTAAAAAACAAAAAAATAAAGCAAAACAAAAAAGAAAAGAAAAGGCTTAAAAAAAAGGTATTATTTAGGTAAAAACACTTTTTTTTATCTAAACAGTCAAATTTATTCATTCAGCATTTTTCCATTAATTAACAAAATCCCACTCACCGGCAGTGGGTGGAAGAGTTTAATCATCGGATGTCAATTCTAAACCTTAAAAAAAAAAAATTCAGTTATTAAAATTATTTTGCAATAGTAGAAAATTAACTGATTTATGTTAAATAACATTCAATTTGTTCATTGACATTTATTGTATAGTAATATGATTTTATGTGCTTTTAACACTTTTCTTGAGATGTTACGACTTCAATATTTTCAGCGGACAGTCGTAAAGTCGTAAAAAACGATTTAAACTTGATCATTGTTTCAATTTTTTTTTTTTTTTTGACAAACAACATAATCGAGAACTACTTAACTCGACGTAAACAGAGGTACACACACACACACACACACACACACACACACACACACACATATAATATATATCTAGGGCAGACTGGGTTCTTCAGCCTTGGTGAGGCAACTAGTCTAGGAGAAGAAAAACTCTAAATTCAAACCTATTAAACTCCGCTTGAAATTGACCTTGTGTCATATCCTGCCCGAGCGGAGGGGCTGGTAAATATATATATATATATATATATATATATATATATATATATATATACATATATATATTATCAGCGTCAAGTCGAACGGCAAGCACAGATTTCCTTGATCCTCTCTCTTTCTCTCAACATCCGTCCCTTTCGTCCATCGCTCCCTCCAGGTCTTCCAAACGACATCCTGTGTCCGTACAGAGGTGATTTAGATAAGTTCTTATTGGTCGACCAACGTTGGCACGTCCATGTGTAGGGGTCTAAAGAAAAACGTCACTTATGATTTCGTCCTTGCTTATCCAACAGTGTCTCGCATATCTTGTTCGTCTTATTTGGATGTTTTTTGAGATGGGAGGTAAGTAGCCGTATACTGGTTGTTTCGTAAAGTGTTGCCTCCAGGATATATATATATATATATATATATATATATATATATATATATATACGATTTAGAAGATGCTTCATATATTTAGATATCCTGATGATAGCATAATGTAAAAACCAAAATGTTGAACGTCGGCAAATGATTCAACTATGAAAAAATTATCCTCAGAACCTTGTTCTTTTCATTTTTGTACATTTACACACACACACACACACACAGACACACACACACACACATACACACACACACATATATATATATATATATATATATGATTTGTAAGTGAATAGTTTGTGGGTAACTTTTTTTGATAAGTTGTTAGTGTTCATTTGCATGCATACAGTTAAATGGTTTCAAGTATTCCTATCAAATACTAATAATTCTATTTAATATTAATCATTTGTTTGCACAAAGTTAAACGGTTTCAAGTATTCCCATCAAACACTAATAATTCTATTTGATATTAATCATATGTTTGCACGCAGTTAAATGGTTTCAAGTATTTCTATCTAACACTAATAATTCTAATTAATATTAATCATTTGTTTGCTCACTGTTTAAATGGTAGTGTGAGTCAAAAGTTTTGCAAAATTTTGTTTGATAGAATCTACACTTTTAGGCTTACTTGACCCTGCCTGATCCCAGAATTCTCTTGAACCCTTTAGTCAACTCAACTGCTTTTAAGTGCGCCTTCACTTTTCACGCTACAAATGTTGTTTTTTTTTAGCTGTTTTTTACCCAGTTCCAATTCGTAAGGCATAAGTTCTGGAATTAAACTACGTTTTCACGTTCATCTGTGCGTATTTCAAATCACACACGGAATGAAGCAATGCACAACGTGTCAACTTACGAACTACCCCACTACTACTACAACCCACGGTTTGAACAGCTTCGATCACGTGATATAGGCGCCGCAAAAAAGCACGTCCTACTAAAATACAAACAAAAATCTAAAGGTAAACCTCCACAAATCAATCTCTCTCCCATGAGTAATATCCCATGAGACAATTTTTAAGGGGAGTACAGCAATTTCAAATTCAGTTTTTCTTTTCCTATACTGGTTGCCTTATCAAGGCAAAAGAACCCATTTTGCCTTACTCTAGCTCGTTGAGACAGGAATCAATGGATTCACGCCTTTCCTAAGGATATTAGCGTGACGTAAATTGAAAACACTTTCGTCCAGAATTTGAACTCAGAGCTCTAAGGAGTTTGGGGAACAACTTCATTACCATTACTCCAAGGTCCACTATGACGTGGCATAGTCGTAACTGTGAGAGACTTTTCTGAGAGTCAAATACGTAAGAACAAGTAACTATATGTCGACAAATTGTTAAATAATCTTTTTAAAAGCTCAACTTGTTTAAGATTGATACAATATTTTTAAAACGATTAAGATATTTGATTGGTTTGATTACTTTGTTTAATGGCATATCAAGTCTTCGTAGGTTATTTAATGCCAAAGCCATTCACCTAGAAGAACAGTAGTGGTACTATTTAACCCATAGCTGGGAGGATAAGGGGGTTCATACCTTTCCCAAGGGTATTTGCCCGAAAGTGAACGAAATAGCGCGACTAAAGTACGAACTCGCTTACTACGATTCCGCAGTCCATCGCTTTAACCATTACATCACGAGGACACCCCAAGATATTTGATTTCCTTATGTATTAACACGGTTACAATTCTCTTAAGAGAGGTGATAGAAACAAAAGGTCCCCTTTTTAGAATTTTAAAATATTCTTATCGTTTTTAAAATATATTTTATCAATCTTAAACATGTGAACGCTTTTAAAAATATTTTTAAACTTTGTACATACCATAAGATATTTGCCCAGTCGGCTGGGGCTGTAGAATACACCGACTACAAAGAGGTAAGATACCTTCCTATGAGTGTCCTGGATATGACACTAAACAATCTGGTGGTGAGGTTCCAGTGATGCTGGAGCTTTGAGGAATACGGAATACCCCGTCATTGCTATTGCTCCCAGGTCCACTCTGGTCTGGAATGGTAGCACCCGATGGGCTAAATAGAACTGCATACTTATCATCATCACCATCATGTCGTGCTGGTAGCACGGATAACCCTGACCCTCTCTCACCACTTTTCCCTATCGTTCATCGCCTCTGGCAGGTCTTCTGGAGCACATCCCGTATCCTCACATAGCTGCTGAATGTATGTTCGTGCTGGTCGTCCTGCTTTTGGTCGGCCATATGTAGGGGTCCATAAGAGTGCATCACTTATGAGCTCGTTCCTGCTTCTCCAGCAGTGTCCTGCATATCTGGATCGTCTAACTTGGATAGTTTTCGTGATAGGAGGCAGGTGGCTGTACAGTTGGTGTCTTGTGGGGTGTTGCCACCAGGACTTGTTCAAGATTGCACGCAGCATTCTTGTGTAATTGCCGTCTAGCTTCTTCTCCAGCCGTTTTGTTAGAGTCCATGTAGTGCATCCATATAGCAGTATCGATGCGACCGCTGCCTGGAAACTAAACTGAATTGTTTGAATTTGAACTGTTTGACTAAACTAAATAGCTTGAAATAGAAATGTTTTGACAATTAAACAGTACCTACATTTAAACTGCGTGCTTATGCTAAACTGAATTGTTTGAAATGGAATTGTTTTTTTACCATTGATACTGTACTTACACTAAACTGAATTGTTTAATATAGAACTGTTTTGACATTTAACTGTGTGTAAACAAAATGTTACGCTAAACTGAATTAGCTGAATTAGAACTGTTTGAATAAACTGAATAGTTTGAAATAGAAATGTTTTTAACAATTAAACTGTGTACTCATGCTAAATGAATTGTTTGAAATAGAACTGATTATTTGTTTAAAATCGATTTGGCATTAAATAACCTACAAAGGTTGATATTCCATAAAACCAGAACAACCAATCAACCAACTATAAGATATTTATAAATTATTATTTGTTAGAATCATTGATGTTAGATGCATTCATGTATGGAAGTCAATAAGGAAAATAAACCCGACAGCATCAAGAAAAGCAGAAAAACAAAATTATTCAAATTTAATCATAAATTCATTCAATTTGCATAATTTTGCTCTTTCAATTTTTTTTCTTATACTCATGCATACGATCGTTTTTAATTATGCTAATTACATGGATCTCTTTGACCCTCTCTTGCCATCCATCCCTGTCGGCTATCCCTATCAGGCAGAGCTGGTGAATGTAAGACCTTGCCGATCTGTCAACACTGGTGTGTCTATGTGTAGGAGTCCACATAAGAACTTCACCTATGGGTTTGTCTCTGCTTCTCCAGCAATGCCTGGAATGTCTTGCTCGTCTTATTTGGATGCTTTGTGAAATCGAAGATAAGTGGCCGTACAACGGCTGTTTTAGAATCATAGATAAATGATCTACTTTTTTATGTAATTTCCAGCCTATCTAAATCTTATAGATAAGCAATGAAATAGTTAAATCTTCTATACATTATTGATTCGTTCAGTAAATCTAACTCTATTTCTTTTGAGTGAAAATCTAACATTCTGTTCTTTCAAGATAACACTTAATTTTCATCATCATCATCATTATCTTGTCGTGCCATCGACACTGATATCCCTGACCCTCTCTCACCACCACTCCCTATCGTTCATCGCTTTCGGCTCGTCCTCAGGGCTACACCCCATATCCTAACAGAGCTGCTGAATATGGGTGCAAGCTGGTCGCCCTGCCTTTGCTCGGCCATGTAAAGGGGTCCATAATAGTACATCACTTATGAACTCGTCCCCGCTTCTCAAGCTGTGTCCTGTATGTCTGGTTCGTCTACCTTGGATAGTTTTCGTGATGGGTGGTAGGTGGCCGTATAGCTGCTGCTTAGTCGGGTGTTGCCTCCAGGACCCGTTCACTATTGCTCGCAGTATTGTTGTGTAGTTGCCGTCAAGCTTTTTCTCCATCCGTTTTGTTAGCGTCCTAGTAGTGCATCCATACAGCAGTATCGACACGACCGCTGCCTGGAAGAAACTGCGTTTCATTTTATCGGTCAGGTCTGACTTCCATATGATAGCTGCCCATACCTTTATTAGTCGCGTGTCGATGTCTGTCTCGGTTGATGAGACACTGCTTCCTAGGTAGGTGAACTTGTCAACTAGTTTCAGAGAGAATTATTCTAAATTGAATGAAAATATTGTTAACTTAGACATGCTCTTTTACCATTCTAGTCTTCCCAAACCGATGAAATATTTTGTTGTAGGTGACTCACCTATGACTAGAATAATGGACTTACCCAAAGAGAATATTAATCAATAACTAAGCTGGGAGAGCAGCAATAGCAGTCGTAGTAAGCACCTTGCCAATCTTCGTGTACGTTGAACCAAGGAGAACCCTCCTCAGAGAATTGAATACATTTGTGTGGTGCTCATATCTCTGTGTTGAGTTATTTATTTATTGACCCTTAATAACCGGTCATAACATATTTTAACTGCACCCGCTTACATATTACCTCATAGATATACCTTCTCTCCTACATAGCGATATATTCACATGAAGATATTTAACGCACAAAATATATCAACTAGAGTAAGACAATGCAAACTGCTTTATCAAATGTCTGAACTTTTTATTCTTGTAATGTAAATTTTGGAGAATATTAAGAAAAGACTTTATAATTTCTGTTTTTTAAAAAATATTTTACACAAATTAAAGAAATAAAAATTATTTCATTTGTAGATCGGAATTTTATTTAATCATTTACACATCTGCTACACCTTTTGGCTTCTTATACGTTTAATAAAATTTATAACTAACAACGAACACAAAAGTAACACTCTAAGCTATGGGTTTAATACGGGGTGAAACGATAAAATTGTCGTCCTAAAGAAAACAATACTACAGCTTTATTTTAAAACTTTTATTGAAAAAATCAATTCAGCTAACTTAATTATGTAGTAGAGCTGACATCCACAGGGTGGAACGATAAAATTGTCATCCTAAGGAAAACAACACAACAGCTTTATTTTAAAACTTTTATTGGAAAAATCAATTCAGGTAACTTGATTGTGTAGTAGAGCTGACATCTACAGGGTAGAACGATAAAATTGTCATCTTAAAGAAAACAACACTACAGCTTTATTTTAAAACTTTTATTGAAAAAATCAATTCAGGTAACTTGATTATGTAGTAGAGCTGACATCTACTTAATGTAGCCACCTTCAGTCTCAATCACCGCCTCGATACGGATCCGGAACTGGGAGCATGCCTTTTCCACGAGCGCCGGCGGGAGCATGGCAAATACTCGGCGAATGGCGGCGATCAGGCTGGCTTTGGTGTTGTGGGAGATCTTGTTGGTGATGTTCTCGACGTATGACCAAACGAAGTTGTCCAGCGGGTTTAGGTCGCGGAGGAGGGGGCTAGTAAGAGAAGGGTACAAAGCCGTAGCACTCCTTCGGAAGACAAGCCTGGGTCTCTTTGGACTTGTGGGCCGGCGCCGAGTCCTGCTGCCACACCCAGGGTCTGCCACCGGCCACCTGATTGCACCAGGGAATCACCACACGCTTCAGCACATCGAGGGACACTTTGGTGTTGACTTTCAAACCGACTTCGAAGATGTGAGGTGGCATGATATGGCCCTCACTTGAAACCTCCGCTCCACCACCTCCAAAGGGTCGTTCGATGCGTTGTGCAGTGCCCACAAGCGTTGAACCGTCCGGATTTGCATTTTGAGGGTGCTGGCAATGGTCCTGTTGTCATAATTTGGATCGGTAGAGAGCATGAGTTGTACAGCGGTGCAACTCCGATCTCACTCGTTGAACATTGTGTCACTTTCAGACATGATAGAAGGCTCCTATCGCTCTTGGGATTTCTACACAACTAGCCAACTAGTAGATGGTCTGCAAAAAAAAAAAAAAAGAAAACCGGTTTTGATTAAACGGAAATGGAATCATGTCGTCTTTTCTATGGCGACAATTTTATCGTTCCACCCTGTAGTACTACTGCCTTTTAGAAGGATAGATTTGATATTGAATAACCTAAGAAGGTTGATATCCCATTAAACAACAACCAAAACCAACCTAAAGCAACCAAAAGTAACATGAAGTCTTTAGAATGAATAAAATCAATTCAATTATCGAAGAAAGCGTGATTTTATTTTATGTGGTTAAAAATCGGAGTCAAAAGTCTGAACGTATGCGTCTAGCTTGAGACATGATCTGGAAGGCAAACGCACCACACGCCAACCAGATCAGACTGCAGACGCCATTGGTAATCATCATATTTTCCCGTCTGCATTGTCGAAGATTCTAGATAGATATGATTACGGACTTTTCATTTGTATCTTGGAAATGTGGTCAGGACATTGTGAGCGTCACACGCCAACCAGATCAAACGGCAGACACTATTAGACGAATGACCATTACATTTATTTGTCTGGACTGTTTCTCAGACAGTGTTAGATTTAAAAAGAAAAAAAAATCTTGAACTAATACCAAGAAACTGAGGAGGTATTCTCATGGTGTAATGCGTAAAGCCCCTAGATTGTGTAATTTTAGTACATGAGATCGAACTCCAGTCGTTCCATTACGTTCACTTTCGGACAAATACCCTTGGGAAAGGCATGAACCCCCTTATCCTCCCAGCTATGGGTTAAATAGTACCAATACTGTCCTTTTAAAAGGATGGATTTGGCATTAAATAATCCGAGAGAGTTGATATGCCATTTAATAACAAATAAACCAAGAAAATGTGTTTTCTTTGACGGTACTCGGTATGTTTCCGAAGGGGTAACTTTGGAAACCCCTAAAGTAGATTCTGCAAAAACAGATCCTTAGTATATTTTCAACCACGGCTAAAGTGTGTATATATATATATATATATATAAATATATACATGTGTGTATGTGTGTGTGTATTTCATTGCTTATCGCCTTCGACTACGATCGTCAACTTTACTTTTATATACATATATACATACATACATACATATATATATATATATATATATATATATATAGAGAGAGAGAGAGAGAGTGAGAGAGAGAGAGAGATTGATGTATAAGAAAATAGAAAAATGGAAAATAATGTTGAAATAATTGAAATTTTATAATATTATTCTTCCCTTTCATAAACTGTTACGTTAATAATTTTCTGTTATTCATATAAACGGAGAGAGACAGAGTTGATTGGTTGGTTGTTTGTTTGTTTGTTTGGTTGGTTGGTTTTTATGGCATATCAACCTTTGTAGGTTATTTAACGTCAAATCCATTTTTATGCTTGCCCAGTCGGCTGGGGCTGTAGAATACAGAGAGATAAGACCCCCCCCAATGAGTGTCCTGGATATGACACTAAAAGATCTGAAGGTGTGGTTCCAGTAATGTGGGGGCTTTGGGGAATGCAGATTACCCCTTCATTGCCATTATCCAAGGTCCACTCTGGTCCGGAGTGGTAGCACCTGATAGGGCTCTATCTGTGGGTTAAATAGAACTAACGGCATACTTATGCTAAACTGAATTGTTTGACTAAACTGAATAGCTTGAAATAGACATGTTTTTGACAATTAAACCGTACTTACATTTAAACTGCATGATTATGCTAAACTAAAACCGTACTTACATGGCAATGAAGGGGGGCTTCGCATTCCCCAAAGCTCCAGCAATTTAGATTGATAGATAGACAGATAGATTTGATGTGGTTGTTTGGGTGGTTATTTGGGTTTTATGGCACATCAACCTTTGTGGGTTATTTAATGTCAAACCCATTCTTATACAAATAATCAATTCTCTTTCAAAAAATTCAGTTTAACAAGAGTATACAGTTTAATAGTCAAGAATATTTCTTTTCAAGCTATTCAGTTTAGTCTCACAATTCTAATTCATACAATTCAGTTTAGTATAAGCATAGATTTTGTTTACACACAGTTAAATGTCAAAAAACAGTTCTAGTTCAAGTAATTCAGTTTAGCATAAGTATGCATTTTAGTTTTATTTGATCTATCGATAGGACTCCTATCAGGTGCTACCACTCTGGGCCATAGTGGACCTGGGAGTGATGGCAATGAAGGGATACTCCGCATTCCCCAAAGCTCAAGCATTACAGGAACATCACCACAGATTGTTTAGTGTCATATCCACCACACTTGTTGGGGGAGGAGTATTCTACAGTTCCAGCTGACTGGACCAGAGAGACAGACAGACAGAGAAAAAACAAATCAAATCAACAGAGAGAGACAGAGAGACAGAGAGATCGTATTGATAGATAGATATTTGATTTGGTATGGTTTGGTTCGGTGGCATATCAACCATTGTTGGTTATGTAAAGCCAAATTCCATTTTTACATATATATTAAATGATCAAACAGTTCTATTTATCCTAAGTTAACAAAGCTAAATTGTTCCTAACATTGCTATGTATCACTAACAGTTCAATTAAACATCAGTCATTTCTTTACACAAATGTCAAACTGTTCTATTTCTAACAATTCAGTTTAGCACAATTCATTTGTTGTACTCAGTTAAAATGTCAAACAGTTCTATTTGACCGATCAATAGGACCCTATCAGGTGTTACCAGTCCGGGTAAGAGTGGACCTGGGAATAATGGCAATAAAGGGGTACTCCACATTCCCCAAAGCTCCAACGTTACCGGACCTTCACCATCAGATTGTTTAGAGTTATATTACCAGGACACTTGTTTGGGGAATCTCACCTCTCTGCAGAGATGCGGTCGGTGTATTCTACAGCCCCAGCTGACTGGGCCAGATAGATAGATAGATAGATAGATAGATAGATAGACATGAGCAAACTGAGATAGATAGATAGATAGATAGATAGATATGAGAAAACCGAGATAGATAGATAGATAGATAAAACAAACTTAGATAGATAGATAGATAGATAGATAGATAGATAGATAGATAAATATGAGAAGACCGAGATAGATAGATAGATAGATAGATATGAGAAGACCGAGATAGATAGATAGATAGATAGATAGATA
>CAUZXS010001891.1:97500-100000 GCA_963585895.1 Sepioteuthis lessoniana
CGTCCATTAATCCTAGGATGTCTTCAAGGCTATATCCTGTATCGGCACAGAGCTGTTGTATATAATTTGTCCTGCCTTTGATCGACTATGTGAAGGGGTCCACAGGAGTATGTCGCTTGTGAGATCGTCCTTACTTCTCTAGCAGTATCCCGCGTGTCTGGTTCGTCTAACTTTGTTTCGTGATGGGTGGTAGCTGCTGTTTTGTGAGGTGCTGCCTCTAGGACTTGTTCAATATTGCTCGCAAAAATTCTTCTTTTATTCTAAATGATGATGATCATCAAGTTGTGTTAATAACACTGAGATCCCTGACCATCTCTCGATATCCGCCCCTATCGTTTATCACTTCTTGCAGGTCCTCTAGACTGCATCCAGTGTTCGTAAAAAACTAATGTATGTAAGTCTTTGCTGGTTGGCCAAACTTTGCATGTTGGAGTCTAAGGTAAGCATTAACTTATGAGTCCCTCCTTACTTTGCCAACAGTTCCCTGCATGTTTTACTTGTCTTGTTCGTTGGATAGTTTGTGAGATGGGAGGTAAGTGACCGAACAACTTCTGTTTTGTGAGTTGCTGCTTCCAGATGAACTCGAGTAACATTGATGATCTATCTATCTATCTATCTCTATATATATGTGTGTGTGTGTGTGTGTGTGTGTATGTTTCTCTCGTTGGGGAATTTTAGCAAGCTTAACTAGCATACTAGTGCTAGACAGTCCGAGACTTACTGGGTGCCTCATACATCCGGCCTTACGTCATAACTAACCAAAGCTTAGTAAAGAACTAAATACATGCAGGCGTACACACACGCGCGCATATATATATATATATAGTGATCTACTAAACTTTTGCTCAGATGTGTCACAAGCCCGTATGAATGGAGCACCTTATGAGACTTGAACTAACCCATGAAGGTTTGATAGTTGAACTTGCTAACCGTTACAACCAAGGCGTTATATATATATATGCAGATATCTGTGTGCAAGCAAATGAGCTTTAACCACTTGTTTAAAAAAATAGTAACCAACAGATCATATATATATATATATAGAAATTGGCATAAAATATCTCACAAGTGTTGGTATGCCATTAAACACCAGCCACCCACACATGGGACCCTAACAGGTACTACTACTCCAGGTCAGAGAGGACCAGGGAGTAATGGCAATGAAGTGGGTATTCCACATTTTCCAAAGCTCTAGGACTCGAGCCTCACCATTAGATGATTGCGTGTCATACCCAGGACACTCGTTACGAGAAATTCTTACTCCTGGGCCAGAGAAACACGGTTACTCAACCGAAAGAGAACGTAATAGCATAATTGGATTCGATCTCGCTTTCTACGATGACAAAGTCCAGTACATTAGCCACAACATCATGGGGACAACTCCTCCTTTCAAATATTCATATATACTGTGACGAGGAAATTACAACACCCTCATACATAAACCGGGTTGTGAGGAAAGAAAGCAACAGGTTGAATCGTTAGTCGACTATTGTAGTAACCAAGAAAGAAAAATAATGGTAATGGAAACGTCGTTTCTCTTCAACTCACCTCTATTAGCATTAGGTGACATGCTCATGAGAGAATCCCACTCTCTATTAGCCATGTATGCGTCAATGGAGAGAGGCGGACAGTGACCATGATTGGTGCGAAGGAATAAACTGCCCAAAAAGCCAACACGTGGTCATTTTTCAAACTACGGAAAACAACCAATCGCTCTTTGTTCGTTGGAGAGCGAAGACATAATTTGGGATACGGAAGAAACCCAGATTCCAAAGTTTTGCCGCGCAGAAAATATTGAGAGAAAAGAAAAAGCTTCTCCTTTGAATGAATTCGCACTCCGAGGTCTGGTGGGCATCGTTAAATGAAATACCCAAAGCCGAAGACTTGTCCACGAGGAAAGAGATAATAATTATTCTTGGTCTTATCTAAAATAAGACGTGCATCCTTCTATCAACGTGTTATGGAAGCCCAATAACGAGAGGAAAAACAGAAAAGAAAAGACTCTGCAAAATCCCAAGTAAGTGAACATACAACTGAAGTATATTTAAATTTCTCTTGCTGTATTCAAACTGACGTGAATGAAAGACAAATTACGGAAGGAAAGAATAGCTCTGATAAAATAGGGGAGAATAGAAGTGGGAATATTCTCCGAGTGATAAACTTGAGATTTTGAATTCGGGCTCTGACATTAAAACCCAAAGTCTGAAGGAAAGCGGACCGTATCTACTGCACTGACGAACTGTTTTCATTTTTCGTCTTTTAAAAGAAAACTTTCTCGCTCCAGGCTTTTACCGGAATTGTTTCTTGTTTCTAGTTTCTTTCTTTTTGTTCAATAAAAGAAAATTGTTATTTTAATCTCGTTGACCCAAACACGGCAGTTCGGAGTCTTCTTTTATTGTCGAAGTATTGTATTTGTCGAAGGTCTTGTATTTGAGGGGGAAAGCTATGTTGAATTTTATTAACTCACCTATAACCCACCTAGTGGCTTTAAAATGTGGTT
>CAUZXS010001891.1:102500-132939 GCA_963585895.1 Sepioteuthis lessoniana
ATAGAGATATATTCTCAGGAAAAAGTATATACAATAGAGAGACTATTAGTAGACAAGAACATAGGATTAGTGAATACAGAATGTAATATTAAATAAAGGACAAACCACGATATGAGAGGAAATAGAGATATATTCTCAGGAAAAAGTATATACAATAGAGAGACTATTAGTAAACAAGAACATAGGATTAGTGAATACAGAATAAAGATATAGTCCAACGATAGTATTGGCTTCCGTTATTACGGTAGCAAGTAAGGTGATCTAGTGCGATCTCCAGTCTCCAACGCTCTAATACTATTCCTATAAGAAGCTGCTCTTCACCTTCTAGTCTGCCCTGGTATTAGTAGCTACTGTTGTATATGGCAGATGGACTAGTTCATCGTGTGGAAAAAGGTGGGTGATACCCAACAAATTTCGTGGGTTATATAATATCAAAACCATCCTTCTACAAAACGGTAATGGTACAATTTAACCCATTACATGGTGGGGGGAAAGAGGTGGTCCAAACCTTTCCCAAGGGTTTTTATCTGAAAGTGGCCGTAATAGCATGACTGGGATTCGAATTTTGCTTACTACAATGTTTTTGAAGGAGTGATTTATTTCCGATGGATTTTAAGAATTTTCAGAAACTTTATGCGAATTTCCTTTAAATTTTTGCTCTTTCTAATTTAGGAAGATTATATAAATACTGTGAAACACATTAAAAGGTTCGGATAATTAAAAAAAATTAATTAATTTAAATAATGACATACGCAACTTTTCCGCACTAATTTAACTAAATAAGGAGATAACTTTAAAAAGAAGTTCTTATAACATTTCAAAAAATTCTATTGAACCCACGGCTGAGGGGTAAGAAGGTTCATGCCTTTCCCAAAGGTATTAGTCTGAAAGTGAAAGTAAAAGGGTGACTGGAGCTCAAAATCGTTTACTACGATGTTACAGGCCAGCGCGTTAGTCATTAAGCGACGGGGACTCCCCGAGAGAGAGAGAGAGAGAGAGATGAAAGAATTATAAAGATAGGTCGATGGCTATGTTGACTAAAGCATTACAATTATAAAACAACAAGGCTCTTTATTATTAATAATATGAATAACACCAGAATCTTATATATATATATATATATATATATATATATATATATATATATATATATATTTCATTTTGACTGGTTCGACCAAAGACTTCAGGAGTACAAAAAGAAAGTACCAGTTTACATAGTATAACAAATCACACCTTTAAAAGAACAAGATTAGTCAGTTTTCATAAATAATTTATATTTAAATACACTTCTTAATGTTTTTCTATGAGTCTTCTAAACAGAATTCTTCCTAAACGACAAACAACAACAAATATTCTATAAAGTTTCTAAAAATTCTTAAAATCCATAACAAAAACATGACGCTTTGAAAAAAATTTCGAACAGTAATTACGCCACGTCGACTTGTAACGCTACAATCTGTAACGTTTCATTTCTGAAATTGTATACAATTCAGAAGACACAGCATCACATATTAACATTGCCCTGAGGATGGTTTGATATAAAAACCGAAATGTTTAACAATGGCAGAATATTAAACTATAAATAGATTCTTCCTTTAAATACCTTGATTTTTTTTTTCATGTATATATTTTTTATATATATGTACATGTATATATATATATATATATATATAATTTCCGATAGAATGGAAGAAATATAACGTCAAAACAAAAAAATCTACTGTATTTATTTCATATCAGGTTTCCCTCATATACGAATTTAATAAGATAAATAATAAAGGAAAAAAAATTAAAATTTTAATAAGAATAAGGGAAAAAGTAAGATGTCTACGTGGTTGTCGTGGTAACATATCTTGAAATAATTCTTGTTATGGTCTTTTAAAATGTTGGAACAAAAAAAAATGTTTATAACTTTTTGAACTATGATGTAAGATTTGCTTGTAGAACTATTGTGAGAGAAATAATATATTCTTAATTTGTCATTAAGACAAATAATTCATGATTTAAAAAAATGTTGCAAATTGGGCTTGGCTAATCAAGTGGAATTTTCTTTTGATTTAACATTAATTATTCTTGAAAAGTTTTTAAGTGAAAATATCCCATTACTTGGCAAATAGGACGATTCATATGCTATTAGGAATAAATTTTGGTTGTCTTTCTTTCTTTAATGGCATATCAACTTTCGTGGGTTATTTAATGACGAATCTATCCTAATACAACTTCTGTTCTTCTAGGAGAATTGCTTTGGTATTAGATAACCTAAAAAAGATTGATATGCCATTAAACAAAGAAACCTTAAATAGTACCACTACTGTCCTTCTTGGAGAATGGCTTTGGCATTAAATAACCTACAAAGGTTGATATGCCATTAAACAAAGAAACCTAAATAGTACCACTGCTGTCCTTCTTGGAGAGTGCCTTTGGCATTAAATAACCTACAAAGGTTGATATGCCATTAAACAAAGAAACCTTAAATAGTACCACTGCTGTCCTTCTTGGAGAATGGCTTTGGCATTAAATAACCTACAAAGGTTGATATGCCATTAAACAAAGAAACCTTAAATAGTACCACTGCTGTCCTTCTTGGAGAATGGCTTTGGCATTAAATAACCTACAAAGGTTGATATGCCATTAAACAAAGAAACCTTAAATAGTACCACTGCTGTCCTTCTTGGAGAATGGCTTTGGCATTAAATAACCTACAAAGGTTGATATACCATTAAACAAAGAAACCTTAAATAGTACCACTACTGTTCTTCTAGGAGAATGGCTTTGGCATTAAATAAACTACAAAGGTTGATATGCCATTAAACAAAGAAACCTTAAATAGTACCACTGCTGTCCTTCGAGGAGAATGGCTTTGGCATTAAATAACCTACAAAGGTTGATATACCATTAAACAAAGAAACCTTAAATAGTACCACTACTGTTCTTCGAGGAGAATGGCTTTGGCATTAAATAACCTACAAAGGTTGATATACCATTAAACAAAGAAACCTTAAATAGTACCACTACTGTTCTTCGAGGAGAATGGCTTTGGCATTAAATAACCTACAAAGGTTGATATGCCATTAAACAAAGAAACCTTAAATAGTACCACTGCTGTTCTTCTTGGAGAATGGCTTTGGCATTAAATAACCTACAAAGGTTGATATGCCATTAAACAAAGAAACCTTAAATAGTACCACTACTGTTCTTCTAGGAGAATATCTTTGGCATTAAATAACCTACAAAGGTTGATATGCCATTAAACAAAGGGACCAAACCAAACCAAACCTTATACAAGAATAATAGGGGTACCATTTAACCGATAGCTGGATGGAATAAGGGATTCATATCTTTCCAAGAGTATTGATCTAAAAGAGATTTGGTTTGTTTGTTGTTTTTTTTCTTTAATAGCATACCAACTTTCATGGGTTATTTAATGCCTAACCCATCATTGTAAAAAAAAACAAAGGCAAACTATTCAACCCATAGCTGGGAAATAAAGAGGTTCAATACCTTTCCCAAGAGTGTCAGTCCGAAAGGGAACATAATGGCAGGACTGGAGTTCGAACACGTTTACTAGGGTGTCACAGTCCACCACATCAACCGCTATTCCGCTACTATACTTTTACTAAACTGAATTGCTTGAAATAGAAATGTTTTTTACAATTAAATTGTGTAATTATGCTAAGCTGAATTGTTTGAAGAAGAACTGTTTATTTATATAAAAAATTGATTTGGCATTACAAAAGTTGATATACCATAAAACCCAAACAAACAAATAAACAATATATATAACAAATAAACCATATATATATATATATATAATCACGTTTGAAATATCCAATAAAAGCGTTTTTATTACGTAAGATATTACCAATGTTCAATAGACAAAAATGAAAAAAAAATATCCCGATATTTTCATGTATAAGATAGGATAATAAACATTGGATAAAAACTCACGACTATGAGTTTCACGATTTCGATCACCACCAGGTGATCCAGTATTCGACCTGTCTGACATTATATATGTATATATGTGTATATGTATGTATGTATGTATGTATGTATGTATGTATATGTGTGTGTGTGTGTGTCGTTGATACACAACGACACGTACACACACACACATATAAACAGTTCTATTTGTGTGTGTTTGTGTCTCTACGGACGTGCGTCCACGGCTTGGCGGAGAAAGCGGGAATGGAAGCAGGAAACAAAACTCACCCCCCACTCAAGAGTCACGAGGTTGCTCATATCTCAAACATCCCAATCTAACGATATCCGACATATGAATAACAAACAAAGGGGGAGAACAGACGCTCCCGACGCGTATCAGACGACGGCTATATCTCTTGGCCGGACACCTCCAAAATCACCCAAGTTCGCTTCGTCAGTGCTGCCAATCAACAAAAAAAGCGAAAACGTCACTTTCTTTTCAATTGCTAACCGGCTCTCTGCCGTTTCCTTTTCCTCTTCTTAGACATACGAAAACCACTTAATTTCCCGCGCAACTTTATCGTTGCTTCCTCAACTGGTAATACAGTACTCTGGTTCTCGTGAGGTTCTCATCGATCAATCTAACCCAATCTGATCATATTTATCTAAGTAAGATATATCTATCAATATCTATCTATATATATTTATATATATATACCTTGCCATCAAAGATCACATCTATATATATGTATATATTCTAAACTATCTACCTTTTTTATCAATCTATCAACGATCACGTCTATATGCCTGTATATCTGTTAACCAGCAGATATACAGGTATGATATATATATATATATATATATATATATATATATATATATATATATATATATATATATATGCAAATTTCATTAAACATAATAGACGTTTTATGTCTACATATTTTCTTCTGGATCCGTTCGAATTCCCGTATTACTTTTATCGTATTCGGGGGGAATTGATTTATGTATAGTCCATAGTTGTATGTATCCCGAGTACTTTCTGCCCGACTTTGGGCCATCATCAGGGGAGGATCTATTACAAAAGTGGTGTAACTTTTATTTTAGCATATTACTATTATGTAAGAGCGTCTTTACCGTTGAAGATTATGGCGTTTGCTTTTAAATGTAATTCTATAATTAGTGCCAGTAGCTAAAGACATTTAAGTACATTAGCACTGGTTTGAAAATTAATTCTATTAAGTGTTTGTTTCATGTTTCTAATATGTAGGGCTTCGAGAATCTGAAGTTTTTGTTTATAATTTTGATGTTCTAGTATTGTTGTGTTGTCGGTGTTAATTTTTCGTAGTTGTGTTGTAGGGCATGAATGTTTTTTTTTAATGCTGAGCTATTGAACTTGTGTCAGAAAGGTGCATTGTAAGTCTCCTCGATAGGGTAGTTGAGGTTAAACCAACATATATATATATATATATATATATATATATATATATATATGTCTCAATCTGTCATATCTTTCTATAACATTTTAATCCTATCTATCTATTCCTGAGAATTCAGTCATGCTGGAGCTTTGGGTAATGCAGAGTAACCCTTCATTGCCATCATTCCCAGGGCCCTATCTGTGGGTCAAATAGAACTAAACTGTATATTTTTCCTAAGCTGAATTGTTTGAAATAGAACAGTTTTTACTTTTAAACAGCGTACTTATGCTAAACTGAATTGTTTTAAATAGATCTGTTTTTAAATTTAGCTGTGTGAATACAAAAAACTACTTCGTCTAAACATAATTGTTGGAAATAGAACTATTTTTGACATTTAAACAGTGTACTAATGCTAAACTGAACTGTGTGAAATAGAACTGTTTATATGTATAAAAATGGATTTTGCATTAAATACCCTGCAATGGTTGATATGCCATAAAACCAAACCAAACCAAACCAAACTAGATAGATAGAAAAGCTGGATTTATTGTTGCGTAACTGCAGATGGAAAACACAGACGATTCCTTTTAATGTTTAAAGTCGTTGCGAAATGGAATTTTTTGGTAGGCCGGACGTGGTCCCTGTATCATAGTTAGCGACCCCATTTTAGTGGAAAATGCTGAATAATGCGCCCTCTACTTCCGGTAATTTTTTTTTTTTTTCAAAGATTTATTTTTAAGAGTACGAAAGGACAATGAATGGTCGACGTTGCTGTGGTTTTCTCCGTGTTTCTAAGGTTGTTTCATGTTGCCGACCCAACATCTGGATTTTCATTTGCTACTAGCGAACTTCCGGTATAAGAGGCCGACATCTTGACTTTTCTGTGAAATAACTGGTAATAGGAACCAGGAGGCAGTCAAAAAAAGTAAAGAAAAGGAAGAAGAAAAGAAGAAAAAGACAGAAAAACAAAGAAATTTGAGAAAAATTTATTAATTATAAATACGGAAAATGAAACGTTTTAAAATAGAAACAAACTGAGATACATTTGTGGGTAGATTGATTTAATAAGCTATAAAAGCGAAAAAAAAGACCGGGTGAGGTCCTGGATTATATCTGCAAGGCATTATCTATAAACAGTCGGCTAAACATAGATACAAACAGAGACACAAGTATGGGGATTATAAAATAGGTGAAGAACTGATGCACACACAGAGATAGATAGATAGATAGATAACCGACACATATATCAATAGAATAAAACAGGTAATGAACAAATGGCTTACACTCGCACGCGCGCGTACACGGACACATAGATAGATCCTATTTGCCAACCCCTCCGCTCGGGCAGGATATGACACAAGGTCAATTTTTGAGCGGAGTTTAACTGATTTGAATTCACAGTTTTCCTTCTCCTAGACTAGTTGCCTCACCAAGGCTGAAGAACCTAGTCTGTCCTACTATTTTCCCATAGCTGGATGGAGAATAATTGAATTCATACCTTCCCCAAGGGTATTAGTGCTATGTGAAATGCAATCAGTCTCGTCCAAGATTTGAACTCGTGTCACCGTGTCCATTTCCTACGACGATAACGATTACACCACGGGCACATAGATAGATAGATAGATAGATAGATATGAAAAGAATAAAATAGAAAAATAACTGATACACACATAGATAGATAGATAAATAATGAACATATATATATATAGGTACATACATACATCTGAACAAATTATATTTGTTGTAGGTTTTTTTAAGTTTATCATTTCCGTGAATGTCGTCCCACAAGGTAACATCATAATGTAGTCGTAGATGATGTAAACAACTGCCGGGTTGAAAAGCGAAGGCAAGCAACCAGCATCAGAGGTTCAGAATTTTGCCACTAGGAGGTGTTATATCATGAAACATGATCTCAGTGCGATTCGTTTGAAGGGCGTCATCTTAGACAAGGATCTCGACGCCCTGGGCTGTACTTTTATCTCTCTTGCCTTTTTCTTTTCTTTTTTTAAAATCTTTTTTCTCTTCTTAAATGATGAGAAAATAATATTTTTTATGTAATATGTTAACACTTTCATAATACTTGTCAAAAAGAAGGGAATATTTTGTGCATTAATTTTACTAAGCGTTTTGCTTTGATGTGGCACAAGGCTGAATGAATGGGGTCCCTCTATGAGATTCAAACTCAGTCGTAAAGATTTGCTAGTCTAGCTTGCTAACGATTACACCACCTGAGGCGCCCAACGGATTATTTATGTATGTGTCAATGATAAGAGTGTAGTATCTGCGAAGTCTCTAATTAGTTTATTCACTACTATATAAAAACAGAATTTAAGAAAACATCCTCTGTGTGCTGAGTCCATTGTTTGGGCAGGTTTATATATATATATATATATATATATATATATATATATATATATATATATATATATACAGTGGCGGCCATAATGTTAAGAACTGTAAGTTTTGGCAGAAAAAGTAGGTATAACTTTTTATCTAAGTTGTTTTAGATTTTATGATTTTCACAGACAATAAATACGATATGAATTGTTATTCTGTGAAATTTTGGTGTTATTTGAGATGATAATAAAAAAATGTATTGCATGATTTAGTGATTTACAGCAAGACCTAGGGCGACCAAAATAATCAGAACGATTGAAAAAGATGAACAAAATACTTAAATATTACAGAAAAATTATGACGTAAAACTACATCCGGTCTCATCCGACTTCAAATCTAACAGAGACGAAAATAAGTTACAATAAAGTAAGTAAAGTTGGCGACCTTCGTCAAGAGTGACCCGAAGGCTCCCTTTTCAATAGCTACTACACTGAGGTGTTGGGGAGGGCACTACTCTATTTCCTTGATTGTTCCACTTGACCCTTGATCCGACCCTTATCGTGCTGAGTGTTAAGCACAATTTTTAGAGTCTTTGATCTCCTGGACCATTGGCGAACACTCTTGGCCTGGTATATATAAAAAAAATTCAAACATTTATAACATATTTTTTCAGACAATCTAATTTTAGTATGTCATTTTTTATCATTAAAATGAACAAACTTGTAATTGCTGTGATTCACTTGTCCTCTAATTTCCAAAACTTTCAGTTCCTTTACAAATCCCTTAGTTTGGTTTGGTTTCTTTGTTTAATGGCATATCAACCTTTGTAGGTTATTTAATGCCAAAGCCAGTCTCCTAGAAGAACAGCAGTGGTACTATTTAACCCATAGCTGGGAGGATAAGGGGGTTCATATCTTTCCCAAAGGTATTTGCCCGAAAGTGAATGGTAACTGCAATGGCTTCTAGGATATTCAAACACCTCCTTGTCAAAGCCTTTAGCTTGACAGAGACCCTGTCATCATCTGAATTATACTCAAAACAAATGTCTAAATTCATTAAATAGCCCCCTACGGCGGACTCATGACCTTGTAAATGTCCAGATGGATGTCCATGTATATATGATATTTATCGCTGCCTCCCACCATACAGGATTTGATGCAGGGTCTATTTTATTTTGGGGATGAGGTCAGGCACGACTTTCGGCTCGGGCCCTGCTGGACTATGTTGGTCATGGGCTCACTGGATGCAATGTGAGCCAGATGATCCTTCTGGATTTAGTAGTGGTCATTCTGCACATATGCCTTTTCGTAGCTTGAACCAGACCCGAAGCTCTAGTGCGATGCTGTCATGGAACTGGGGCCATTCAGCTTCGAATCTATCATGGATCTTGATACCCCATCCGGTACGAATGCCAGACGGCTCAGCTAAAATCCCAGGGAAGTATGTACCTTGTACATACATATATACATATATATAAGGATGCCCCTGCATATATATATATATATATATATATATATATTGTCATCCTCAGACAGTGTTTCGTTGTATCACTACTCTTTAATGTGGCTAGACACGTAGGACGCTTGAAGCTGGGATCGAAACCCGCCCAACTTTACATTAGACTTATTATCAGACCGCTCAGCCAACAAGCGTACCACGTCGGCTAGGGAATTATAAGGCTAGGGAATTATAAGGTATTATGTAGCAACAACGCCAATAAAGGACCAAAGGTTTTATTCATGATAAAAATAAAGACTTAAAAGGTGGAAGGCCAGCTAAGCAGTTTAATTCTTCACTCAACAGAGCGAAATCGAGGAAAATATACAATTAAAAACAAGAAATATGTTGGGTGAGGAAAAAAATTTGTGTTGAAGGGTACATCCAAATAATATGAAGTCCAAGCAAACAAGTTGAGCGAGGAACGAAACTGGTTTGCCAGCTTTCCTTCTTACTTTATATTACACCACGAGGACGCTCCCATGGGATTTTGAGATACAAACGGATCACCTCGTATAAGCGAAACGACAAGATATAATGATTGTCCACAAAAAAGGAAAGATAATGTATCAAATGGTGAACTTTTCCGCCCCGGCGGACCACAGAGTGAAACTAAAAGAAAGCGAAAAGGGAGATAAATATATAGACCTTGCTTGAGAACTAAAAAAAAACAACAATGGAGCAAGAAGGTTACGGCGTTACCAGTTGTGGTTGGTGTACTTGGAACAATCACTAAGGGATTAATAGGGTGGTGTCCTCGTGGTGTAATGGTTAAAGCGATGGACTGCGGAATCGTAGTAAGCGAATACGTACTCCATTCGCGCTATTAGGTTCACTTTCGGACAAATACCCTTGGGAAAGGTACGAACCCCCTTATCCTCGCAGCTATGGGTTAAATAGTACCACTACTGTTCTTCTAGGAGACTGGCTTTGGCATTAAATAACCTTCAAAAGTTGATATGCCATTAAACAATGAAACCAAACCAAACTAAGGGATTAGTAAAGGAACTGAAAATTTTGGAAATTAGAGGACAAGTGAACTACAGCAATTACAAGACCGGCCGGAATACTGAGAAAAGTCCTGGAGATTTGAGGAGACTTGCTGTCACTGATATTCTGACCATCAACAAACGCTGGTGGGAAAAACTCTCAAATGAGTATAAGGATAATAATAATAATAATAATAATAAAGAATCTAAAGCAGCACAAAACAACGCCATATCGACCCATTATATCAAAACAAGAATAGATAAGAGGCAACAAAATAGCAAGCGTAGATTATGTGGTGAGAGAGACGAAACGATCTGTTACATAATAAGTGAATGCAGCAAATTAGCACAGAAAGAGTATAAGACTAGACTCGACAGGGTGGGGAAGTTGATCCACTGGTAATTGTGCAAGAAATTGAAATTTGATCATACGAACAAATGATATATGCACAACCTAGAATCCGTCATGGATAATCAGACGCAGAAACTTCTCTGGGATTTTGAGATACAAATGGAACATTTAATCTCGGCTAGACGACCAGAACTAGTGATAGTCAACAAAAGAATGAGAACTAGCTGAATTGTGAACTTTACCGCCCCGGCTGACCACAGAGTAAAATTGAAAGAAAATGAAAAGAAGGATAAGTACCTGGACCTTGCAAGGGGATAAGAAAAACTGTGGAACATGAAAGTGACGGTGATACCAATTCTAATTGGTGTTCTCGGTGCAGTCACCAAAGGATTGGTACAAAGATTGAAGGGATTGGAAATAAGAGGACGAGTAGAGACCATCCAAACTCCAGTATTATTAAGATCGGCCAGAATACTGAGTTGAGTCCTGGAGATTTGAGGAGACTTTTCCAGGGAGAAAATATGGGCTAACGCTGGTGTGAAAAACTTGCAAAGAGGAAAATAATAAATCCAAAATACCAAATCTGAAATCATTTTAGTATATATATATATATGCGATCAATAACTTTAAAGAGAGATCCATAGAAATTTGATTCGTTGAATAGTCGGATATTCTTGATCAAATCGAGATAATAGGTAGATTGAAGGAGCCAAATTAATTACTTGCAAATCAAATTTCATATCATTTTAATTAAGAAAGTCAACAACGACTCGTGCCAATAGAGCGACATCAATCACGAATTTCACTTGTATTCATTAAGAAACTATCAACGTGCCTAATTGCAATGACAAGATCACCAGGGAAATATCTCACTTGATCAGAATTTCCCTGAAATAGCAGGCGAACCCTTTTTTTTTTTTCTTTTATTTCTTTGCTTTCTGGTTGATTGTACTTTGAGAAAATTAAAGGTCGAATAATTCACCTGTGAATTTGGTTTAAATTTGAAGGTGCAAAACTGCAAGTTGCTGAAAAGAAGCCTTCGGCAGATGGCCTATTTTTGTTGTAGTCTTTTTCGATTACCGTAAAACTTCCGTAGAAAAGCCAATTTTAACAGACCCTAGGTTGTCGAGAAGACGTTAGAGATAGGTTGGTTGGTTGGTTGGTTTGTGTGTTTACTGGCATATCAACCCTTGTGCGTTATTTAATGTCGAATCTTTATATATATATATATATATATATATATATATATATATAGATAGATAGATCTTTCAAACATAGCCTGAACAAAATTTTGATATATATATTCTGATTTACGGTCGTATATTTTGTTTGGTTTGGTTTGGTTTCTTTTTTAATGGCATATCAACTCTTTTTAGGTTATTTAATGCCAAAGCCATTCTCCTAGAAGAACAGTGCTGGTACTATTTAACCCATAGCTGGGAGGATTAGGGGGTTCATACCTTTTCCAAGGGTATTTGCCCGAAAGTGAACGTAATAGCGCGACTGGAGTTCGAACTCGGGTAATACGATTCCACAGTCCATCGCTTTAACCATTACACCACGAGGACACCCCCGTATATTTTTTTATATGGACTTCGTTCGTAGATGTATCTTTCTAAACCCCTGTCAAATCTAACTCTTTCCAATAAAATGCTTTAATCATACAGCCAGAGAATTATATATACTCAGTTAGGGGTATAAAGCTACGTACTATCATTGCTAATTTTTTTACCAATTTTGACCAAATTAGGTGAAAGTAATTTGAAAAAAAGAATCTAAAATTGCAGCCTTTTTAGCGCAAAGCTTTTTTGTCAATCGATTGTAGTTTAAGCAATATGAAAATTTTTTATGAAGTCATTATGAGATAAAACTAACGTCATAAAATGGAGGAGAATCTGACTCCATTTTTCTTCGTAAAGTAGCACATATTAAAGTCGATTTTAGCTCTCGAAGACGGAATTTCAGCGGAAAGGTTTTCATTAGTGGAGAAAGAGAGTCCATCGGGCTTTTGAAGATTTACTTGGGATGTATTTTAATCTTTTATTTTTCATTGAGACAATTAGTCATTTTGGTACTTATGCATCTATGTTACCGCAAAAAAGCTGAACTTTCCCGAGCGTTTACGGGCCGATAACGGAAAGAATCGGAATTTTCCGGAAGGAAATTTAAGCAAACTGACGATACAATAAGTCAACCAATTTGTTGACAAAACGCATGAAGACGAAAAAAAAAAAAAAAAAAAAAGAAAAAAACGGAAGAAAGAGAAAAAGACAATTTTTAATGGATAATGTTACCAACCTTTTTAGGAGAAAAAGAATAAATCAACCGTCAATGTGTGGTAATTTTCAATATGAAAAAATATTTTGAATCTTTATTTTATCTATTTGGGTGGGGGTATCATTTTTTTTGTCTTTTTAAACATTTTTTTTTTTTTCGAATTTATGCACTTATTGTACCGTGCAGAAGTAATAACCTGTTAATTTAGAAATCCATTCTTACCATGGGGAGGGGGTGTTTTGTAACTATTCTGTACTTTCACCTAACAATTTAATAATAATCCAGGTCCTGCATAACTTTCCCTCATTTCTTTTTTTAGGTGGCAAGGATGCTCACAACTTTTAATTTTGCCAATAAGATTTTTTTCTTGGCAGAATCGGATCACCATTTCAGCACATTGTAGATTTTCGCTTAGCTGCGATAAATTCATGTTTACACTTGTTTGTAACTTAGTAAACAAATTGATTGAATTAATTTATCTTAAATTTGATTAGCTCGGCGTTTCGGCATATTCCGATTCTTTCTGGAAACGCTCGGGAAAGTTCGGCTTTTTTTGCGGTAAAATAAATGCATAAGTACCGTCATTTTTTTTTCATGAAACAAAATTCAAAATCACGAAAAAGAATCAAATTAACTTAAAACTCTTGTGTCATAACTCGACTTGTAAAGTTCCGTTTTAATATATTAGGCTAGAATTTTGGTATTGGGTTGATTAGAAGTCAATCACAAAAGGCTGGACATTGGGAACAAGGTCCAAAATAACCAACAATCGGGTTGGTTGGTCAGTTGATATATCAACCCTTGCGGGACATTTAATGCTAAATCCTCATATATATTTGTGTATATGAGGATTTATATATATATATATATATATATATATATATATAGTCATCCACAGACAGATCTGTTTCGTTCTATCAGACAGTAGCTACCCATAGCTGGGATCAAAACCCGGTTGACTCAAACGCCAAGTCAAAGCCTCTAACCAGTCAGCCACGAGCAGCTATTAGCTGCGAAGTAAATTTTAAACGGTTATGAATCACAATTACTATTGTTTACATACATCCGTTCAACGATTGCCGAGACCTCAATTCAAATACGAAGAGGCTTGCAATGAACGCTAATGGCAACACGATTACTTCTTCGCCAGAGAACTCAACCCTACGGGGGTAGGGGAGTATATATATCTATAGTCATCTATATATATATATATATATATATATAAACGTGTGATTACGTAAAAAACGGTTACTGTAAATGCGTAATAACATCAACGGCCGGAAGTAAACGCGTTTTTTTTTATCACAAACTGCACACTAAAAATGAAGATTGACGTCCAATGTAGTCTCTGCCCTTAATTGATCTGGCGTATATATATATATATATATAATTCTCTGTCCAGTGGCAAAAGCTGCTCGGTAGCGCCAGGAGTGGCAGTACCACCTGGAGCTACCGAAACTGTGTTTTCACCTTTGGTTGACGGCTGATGAGGGCAGGGTATCGCACGTGCTTTCACACGTTGTTTGATGAAAATGTATATATATATATGATTTGTAAGTAAATAGTTTGGAGGTAGCATGATTTTCACACGAGCCAGAGTTCATTTCTTTGTTCACAGTTTTAATGATATCAAGAACTGCAAACACTAATAATTTTATTTTATAATGATTATTTGTTTGCGCACAGTTAAATGTTTTGTAGTATTACAAACACTAATAATTCTATCTAATATTAATAATTTTTTTACTCAAAGTTTAAAGGCTTTTAAGTGTTGCATTCCTTCCACAATTGACTCCCAGCAACCGCTTTCTTCTACATTTAAGATAAAATAGGGTTTGGGTGTTTATTTTCAACAAGAGCATTTTGAAGTATACGGTCTGGACAATCATATAGATACTCGGGGCTTGACATGACCAGCTGATTGTTCGGATCGGGTCTCTTCGACTCTAGTTCAGTAAGGGTCAAAGTAGACAGTTACCGGTCACGTGGCAACTTTGGTTTTCAGGTGACGGACTGCTCAGTCACCCTGTTTCTGAAGTATTACGGATGGTCACTTATGTGGCTCCCTTGTGAGGAGTAAGGTTTACGCCTCCCCAGAGGGGCCTTCGGCGTATTCTACAGCCCCCAATTGACAGGGCTGACAGCAATTTAAAAAATCCTTTAAAAAATGCTAAAATATCGATATTTTGCAAAATTTGTGATGTTTCGAATGAAAAAGTAGCCGATTAATTGAATGGGTTATATCGTTTTGCTGTGAGAAGGGGCTAAATTTGTGTATATTCAAATCTTTGCAAACAACGAGAGCATCGAAGGTGGACTCGATGGATTATACCGTTTGGCTCTAAGAAGGGCTAAATTTGGATATATCCAAATATGAAAATCATCCAAAAATTGTCACTGAATATTTCGAAGTGTAACTTTTGTCATTGCCATTTCATTAGAATATAAATTCTCCAAATTTTTTAAATATCCAACGTCTCAAAGTAGGAACATAGACCATTTTATGTAGTATTTCATGTCGGTTGGTTGGTTGGTTGGTTGAGGTTCACGGCACATCAACCACTATTGGTTATTCAATGCCAAACCCGGTTTACATATAGGAATTATGATTTGTAACCATTTTTATATGAACTCACTTTTTCTTCGTAAACTCATTTTTCTTTTAAATTCATGTTTTGATCCATTCGACCCACAAGTAGGAGCCCAACAGGCACCATCACTCCGGGTCAGAGTGGACCCACTACAAGCTGCAGTTGTTGAGATATATGGTTTTGCGAAGTGTTATTTGACAAAACTTTTTTATATTTGGTTGATTGGTAGGTTGATACATTGAATATGTATTATATTTTTAGATACAACTCTGCCTCTATTAAGAAAGAGAGGATATCATCCACGTTGATATTCTCAAACAGATCTCTCATGTTATCTGCTTTATAATGTCGCCCTCTGGCGGTAGCTAGAACACCACATTCGATAAGGATATGTACGAGGATCATTAAATAAGTTTCCTGACTTTTTTCGTATGGGCACTTTTATTGATAGTACACACTTGAAACTCTAGTCCCCTTCGAAGTAATCTCCTCCGGCTGCAATGCACTTGTTGTATCGTTCCAACAACTTCTGGAAGACCCTATGGAAGTCCTCTTGTGTGAGCGTGTCAATGACCTTCGTCACAGCCAGTCTCATCTCCTCACTTGTCTCATAACGACAGCCTCAGAGCTTAGGGAATAAGCAAAAGTCACAGGGAACAAGGTCTGAACTATAGGGTGGCTGTGGAACTGTCTTGATGGCCATCTTGGTCAAATAGTCTGTGACAAGGATGGAGTTGTGGACTGGTGCATTGTCTTGGTGGCAATGCCACTGACCCGATTTGAAGAGTGCTGGCCTCTTCCGACGGAATCTCTTCCTGAGCTCCCTTAAAACCTCAATATAGTAACCCTAACCCTAACCCTTTGGCCAATCAACTCTGGTCTATTGACTTCCTTACTCCTCCCACAGCTCTCATCATTCCTCACAGACTCCATGGCTTCCTTGAATCTCTTATGCCACTCAAAAACTGATGCTCGATTCATGCAAGATGCTCCAAAAGCAGTCTGAAGCGTTCCATATGTTTCTGCGGCATTTTTTCCAAGTCTAAAACAGACTTTTATTGCATATCGTTCTTCTAAAGTGTCCTCACGTCCAGATTGCATTTATGAAATTCACTAGCTGTGATAATCAGGTTTTAGTAGGGTGTGTTCTACTTCCTGCTGTAGCAGTTCATTTGAACCTAAAATCATAAAAATTGGTCAGTCATCTCATCAGATGTATAGCAATAACATTGAATTTTCAAGAGTCTACGATAATTTTAAATGCCTGTTCCAAAATAATCTGGAAACTTATTAAAGACACTACGCATCTGTTGGTGTAGATTTTAAGTGTAATTTCAGTTTTATTGTTGTTGTTGTTGTTGTTGTTGCTTTCTTTTCTTTTCTTTTCTTTTCTTTTCTTTTCTTTACCATTTTGACGAAACATATAGCTTTTTCTGCAAAAAAATTATCTCTTTAATTACTTAACGAATTTAAGAAAAGAATCTTAAGATTTGTCACTGAAAGAGATACTATAACTCAAGCCTTGCGGTTTTATGTCTGATAGATCGATAGATAGATAGATAGATATGAACAGACTAAGATAGAGAGAGAGAGAGAGAGAGAGAGAGAGAGAGAGAGAATTTTCAACGTAATTTTCTTCCTTGTAAATGCCCTTAATTCAGTGCTCAATATTAATTTCATAGAACATTTTATATCTGAGAGTAAAATTCCGTATTATTATTATTATTATTAATAATAATAATAATAATAATAATAGCTGCTATATGACGTAATCACGTTTCTCTTTTCCTTTGTCGCTTGTCTCCACCCATTTAATTGGTGGCTCCCCATTTGATTTGATTATATTAGATCGAGGCTCACGCAGTTTATTTATTCAGATGATAATAATGATTTTGTTTGGGAACAATAATGGAACATTTCTTTCATTCTAATTAATTAGTTTCTTTCTTTCTTTCTTTCTTTCTTTCTTTAGATTTAATTTATTTCATTCTTTCTTTTTTCTTTCTTTGTAGCTTCTTTCTTTCTTTCTTTCTTTCTTTCTTTCTTTCTTTCTTCATTTGGAGTTAATTTCTTTCTTTGATTTTTCTATCCTTCTTTCATCGTCTCTTTTTCTTTCTTTCTTTCTTTCTTTCTTTCTTTTTTCTTTCTTTCTTTGAGTTTGTTTCCTTCTTTCTTTCAATGCAATTAGCTTCTTTCTTTCTTTTTTTGGGGTGGGGGGTTAGTTTCAAGTTTCTCTCAATTGAGTTACTTTTCTTTCTTTCTGTCTTTCTTTCTTTGGCGAGTTTCATATTTCTCTCAATGGAGTTGCTTTTCTTTCTTTCTTTCTTTCTTTCTTTCTTTCTTTCTTTGGGTTTGTTTCCTTCTTTCTTTCAATGAAATTAGCTTCTTTCTTTCTTTTTTTGGGGAGGGGGGCTAGTTTCAACTTTCTCTCAATTGAGTTACTTTTCTTTCTTTCTTTCTTTGGAGTTGTTTCCTTCTTTCTTTCAATGAAATTAGCTTCTTTCTTTCTTTCTTTCTTTTTTTTTTGGGGGGGGCTGGTTTCAAGTTTCTCTCAATTGACTTATTTTTCTTTCTTTCTTTCTTTGAGTTTGTTTCCTTCTTTCTTTCAATGAAATTAGCTTCTTTCTTTCTTTCTTTCTTTCTTTCTTTTTTTTGGGGGGTGGGGGGGCTAGTTTCGAGTTTCTCTCAATTGAGTTACTTTTTCTTTTTTTCTTTCTTTCTTTTAAGGCATAATCTTTAAGTTCTTCCAATTTTTCCCAACCCCCGTCACTTTCCCTCTCTCCCTTTTAAGTCCTCTTTCTACCTTAACTCCTCACCTCTCTCTCTCTCTCTCTCTCTCTCTCTCACACACACACACACACACTCTCTCTCTCTCTCTCTGCCAACCCCTTTTTGCTTTTGATCCATCTTTATGCGAAGTTCATCTAAATAATTACAGGAAGTGATGTAATTATCTTTTCAACAATTTATCAAAGAGCTAAATTATCATTTGCAGCAATTTATATTGTTCCTTGTTTCGAGTTAATTAATAACAATTGAAAAGAAACAAATAAAAACAGCAAAACATCTACGTTCCTGTTTGTCACATATTGATTGTAAACCGAATATCACGCGGGTAATTCGTAGTAAGATAGCACACAGTCTTACGAAGTAAAATAAGTTACGCTTAACTTTGCTCTGCCAATTCGTCTCTCACAATATATATATATATATATATATATATATATATATATATATATATATATATATGTCTCATTGAGTTCCCCATTCACATGATCTTGTGCCAAATACGTTTTCTGATGAAACCAACAAGCTGGAAACATACACTTATGTAAGAACGAAATAAAAGAATAAATCTTTTAAAAATACAAATCTCATCGTGAACCTATTAATTTAAAAATATTTTTCTCTCTTTGGACCTTAAATGAAAAAATTTGTACTCACACACACACACACACGCACACACACACAAGCACATATATATATATATATATATAGTTATCGTGGCAGAAAATGGGCCCTGCGATTCGGGTTCAAATAATGGACGATACTGCATTTCGCATGGCACTAATACCTTTGGGAATGATATGTATCTAAGCATTTTCCGCACCCAAGCTGTGAGTCTCTTATAGGGCAGATTGGGTTCTTTAACTTTGGTATTGCAACCACTCTAGAATTCAAAGCTACTAAAATCAGGTTAAAATAGTGACATAGTGTAACATCTTGCTCGTGTGAAAGGGTTGGTATATACACACATATATATCTATATCTATATCTATGTGTGTGTGTATGTGGGGGGGAGTATGTATATGATAATAATTTATTTGATAACTCATGACAATTGTTTAATGTTCGAAACATTTATTGAATTACACATATTTCAATAATTGCACCAAACACAAAACCTCCATTTTAATAATTGTATTTAGTATAAAACAGCTGTCATGGACTATAAAATAAAAACATTGCAATTCTCACCAGCTTGACCTGGTGGTGTTTTGCTATCGTCGGTTTGACAACAAGTCTCGTCTGATCTCCACGACATTTTTAATTATCAGATATATAAAAGGATTTTCATATATATATATATATATATATATATATATATATGAATATCCTCTTATATATATTATAATCCTCATGTATTCTCTATTAGAATCATTTCCAAATCATCTTTTTTGGATTTTCACACACACACACACACACACACACACACACACATATATATATATATATATATATATATATATATATATATATATATATATATATTCATGAAAAGTGTTGTTAAAATAGCGATGGATATCGCATAGCGATGGATATTTGATGAAACAGCAGAACATCCATCGCTATTTTAATAATATTTTTCATGAATTTAAAGCCCTGAAGTGGGTTTTTAATACAACCGAAACTTTCAACATCGACTTCCATAAGAAATACATCAAATTTTGAATTATTTTGTCTTCTCTACTTTTCTTCATACTGTCGTATTTGATTTCACTATTTACTTCCATATATGTATATATATATATATATATAATAACAAATAAATATATATTAGATATATATATTTAATTCATGGAATATAGACTGCGACCCTGAGTTTCATGGAGTTTTTTGCAAAACAACAATCACTGTCCATGTTACATTGCACTTGGTTCGACACATACCCGCAAAGTGATTTAGTGACAACCAACACTCTTATGATATATATATATATATATATATATATATATATATATATATATTGAAAATTCTAAATCTTTTAAGTTTAAAAATTCATTAATATTTTTTATTTTTAAGTTTATACTAAATGACGGATTGTATTTGTTATTATTTGTAATTTGCTCAAAAAATCTAGTTGAAGAAAAATTATGATTAGTTGTATTATTGTTACATACCTACAATATACGGATGTGTGAAATAGACATAGGGAATCTAAAAACACGAAACTTTACGAAATTGGTTCCGGTACGAAACTCTTTATTACCTTTGAGGTAACGGTTATTCGACATGAGGAGAGAGAGGCACAATCTTTCTATGCTGACTGCTTTTACATTGTCAGCTCTCAACCCAACAAACGCGTGGCGCCCGAAGCGCACAACGTCGTCTGGCCTCGCCCAGCTCTGAAAGTCAACCGTCTTCTTCCGAGGCCAGAACTCAAGTCACTGCTTTTTCTCAAATCTCAGCCCACGCTTCCGGTGCGTGACGTCACCCAAATACCCTGGTCCCAATTCTTATCTGAAATTTTTATTTTGACATCTCTGAATGACACCTCCTCTCCGCGCGCGTGAACACCTGCGTTAATGTTGCACCTAACTAACCCATGCGCTAAGCGAAAGGTTCTCAGCCTAACTAAACCGAAAGGCATGATATATAAAACGAAATCCCTCGGCAATTATATTATATTATAAAAAACATTAAAAGGTGAATATAGATATAAACAATCAATAAAAAACTAATTTAAATCAGCGATTTTTAATTTTTTTTTTTTTGCGATAAGGAAAAAAAGAGATGATTTGAAAATATTGGGTCTTTGATGGATAGTATTTTGATTTGGAAAAATGATAGATTCATCAATTTTTCTATCTTTATAATGTGTAAAACTATAATTTTCGACTGTTTAAAATCAAGAGAGTGACTTATTTCTAAATATTGTTTTACAACGGCATTTTGTAGGCACTAATTCTGATGTCTCCTTTGTTTTTTCATAGTTTTTGATTGATCATAAAGGCTCACCTGTATATTTTCTATTACATCCTCAGCACTATATATAGTAAACGCCTGCTTAAAATTGGATATGATTAGTCTTTTTATTACTGATTGTCTTTAAAGTTCATATTACTGCTTTGATTCACATGTGGCTTAAATGATTTCCAATGATATTTGTGGTTACATTAAAAGGTAAAATTATATATCCGTGTAATAGATTATTTGATGAACTCTTACAAGAAATATTTTGAAAACTTCTTCGTTTTGAATTTTAAAGGCTTTTATTTTAACATTGAATTATATATATATATATATATATGTGTGTGTATGTGTGTGTGTGTGTGTGTGTGTGTGTGAGTGATATATATATATATATATATATATATATATATATATATATATAAGCACAGTTTGTGTAAGAAATAAAGTGAAAGTTATATTTTAGTTGCTATAAAAGTTTGGGCAAGTTTTCAGTGCTGGAATAGTATAGATATAAAACCTAAAATAAATATCTTTTTTTTTTCTTTCTTTTTTTACTTTTTTTCAATTTACCGTAATCAGAAACAAAATTGATTACACAAACGAAAAATGACGTTTTCACTTTGAACCTAATCAGAAACGCACCTACGTCACTTCCTGTTTCCTTTCGCCTCTCTATTAGCGGACATGTTTGCGTTTCCCTCCACACTCACACACAGCAACTCCCACTTGTTTCCGATCAGCTCATTTTATTCCAAAACAGGGTACAGATAGATATTTACAATTATCGAATTAAAAATACTTCTTTATTTACAAGGCCTCTGCGGCTATTATTGTTTTATTCAATTAGAGCTCTTTTCCCGCCAATTTCTCTTTCATCCACCCCACCACCAAAAAAAAAATCACTCATCAATTATACTGAACTCAGATCTCGATAGTTCTAATAGCATTAACTTTGTGTTCAAATTGATCAATTCTTTTAATGGAATCTTCTTAAATTGGTCCATATATACCCCACTGAGGTGACTACAATTATGACGAGGCGAATAAAAGCATTGGAGACCTCTAGTGGAGGATGAATTTACTATTTATCAAAGATGAAGCCTGATAATTTTTATTACTGATAATATTCGGACTTTGACCTCATCTTTATTGTTATACACACAACGTTTCAGCCGATATGTCCTTCGGCCTTCTTCAGGTGTTCAGTTAAAGGAAGGCCGATGGGTAAATCGACTGAAACGTTGTGTGTACAACAATGAAGATGAAGACAATAAAGTAAGTAAAGTTGGCGACCATAGTCGAGGGTAACCCGAAGGCTCCCTTTTCGATAGCTACTACACCAAGGTGTAGGGGAGGGCGCTACTCCTTCCCTGGATTGCTCTACTTTACCCTTGATCCGTACCTTATAATGCTGAGTGTTAAGCAAGGAGGCATCAAGTACCATTTTTTGAGTCTTTGGTATGACTCGACCTGGGACTGAACCCAGGTCTCCCGGGCCATTGGCGAACACTCTAACCGCTAGGAAGACAATAGTTCAAATATTCTAAGGGAATTTACTAGATCGAGTAGACTTGTTGGCCGATTTCGTACACTCTACACAGGGTTTTTTAAAGTTGTCCATATAAAGCATATCCTCAACACCCCCGCCCACAATAAGCAGGATGTGACACAAGCGGAGTAAGGCCGGGATGAATTCAGTTTGCCTTCGACTAGACAAGTTGCTTAACCAAGGCGAAAGAAGCCTGTCTAACCATATTGTACACATAGCATATGGCTTCTCAAAGTGTGTGCGATTTAACATCCAACAAAACAGCTGCTGTACGACCACTAACCTCCCATCTCAAAAAGCATCTATGACAAGTTAGACATGCTAGAGAAGTAAGCACGATCACTTAAGCAACTTTCTCATATAGACTGATGAATACGACCAACAAAAACTTGATTTGAACAGTCCTGTGTGGACCCTGGATGCAGTTTAGTGGACGAAGAGCGATGGCAGTTCGGAACACATAGTGGGGCTTTCATTGGGATCAGTGCAGACAGCACACGTCGGTTTTATATATATATATATATATATATATAAATGTGTGTGTGTGTGTGTGTGTGTGTGTGTGTGTGTTTATCAGTGTGGTATGTAAGTATATATGTGTATTATATGTGTGTATGCGTTTTATTATCACCGGAAGAAGAGGAAAGGTTTTCGCTAAATATCACAAAAGCATTTATCAAAAAATGCTTCTATTTCAAAACCTTCAAATTTTACAACATTGTATTTTTTATTACCCATGTTTACTTTGAAAGATTAGCATGATTTCTTTATGCAGGTTATATATATATATATATATATATATATATATATATATATATATATATATATATTAAGAAAAAACACAAACCGGTCACATTAGGATTATAAATTTATTTCCATCCTGTTATGGGTTTTTGATAAAACCAAAAAAAAAAAAAAAATACGAAAAAAAATTAACAGGATTTCTTCAGATCTTATGGATAAAATAAATCAGAATAGACACAGGAAAGAAGGGTGGGAAGGGATAGAAGAGGGGGGGTGAAGAGTTATCTCCTCATTTAGCCCACTTCCGGTTTTTATTTTATTGCCGGTTAGAATTATGATAAATTAATTTTAAAAAAACAAATCTTTATTTCTTAAAAAATTCTAATTACTTTTCAAATTAAAACTATATGAGGAGAAGTCCTGTTAATTTTTTTTTGTGTTTTTTGATTTTATCAAAAACACATAACAGGATGGAAATAAATTTATAATCCTAATGTCACCGGTTTGTTGTTTTTCTTAATGAAATTATTGCTCTGTGATGTCTGTTACATTGAGCTCTTTACCAGGAAAATTTAAATGTTCACTTTTGAATAGTTCTCTTGTCCTGATGGAATTACTTCCAACTCCGGTTTAACTGGACCAAATAATAATAATATATAAATATATATATATATACTAATGTATTTTTATGGGATATAACTGTGTTAAGATAGCGGGACATTGGCCCAGCGGTTAGAGTGTTCGCCAATGGCCCGGGAGACCTGGGTTCAATCCCAGGTCGAGTCATACCAAAGACTTTAAAAATGGTACTTGATACCACCTTGCTTAACACTCAGAATTATAAGGTACGGTTCAAGGGTAAAGTGGAGCAATCCTGGGAATGGAGTAGCGCCCTCCCCTACACCTTGGTGTAGTAGCTATCGAAAAGAGAGCCTTCGGGTCATCCTCGACTATGGTCGCTAACTTTACTTTTTAAGATAGCGTACAATCGGAGTCATCGGTGCTTGTTGACTGTCAGTTTCTCGCCCAGGAGATCATCTAACCAAGTGGGTCCCAGGTGGTGAGTTTCTTTTTAAATGCTGTTGTGGGAAGGCTCATCTAATATATTGAGAAAGAGAGAAACGAGGGGTATTTTTGATATAGCAGCTGGATTTTTTTTCTATATATATATATATACAAATTTCATTAAACGTTATAAACATTATTATATATTATAATAAGTTTAAAACCTCGAATTTAGTCATTAGTAATAATTCCCCTCCCTCGATTGGAGTTTTGCAAAAAACCAACGTTATATATAAATTTAAATGTCCTTTAGTAGATTGTATCTCTGATAATAATAATATATATGCTGGTTTAACCTCAACTACCCTGTCGAGGAGACTTACAATGCACCTTTCTGATACAAGTTCAATAGCTCAGCATTTAAAAAAACATTCATGCCCAACAACACAAATACAGAAAACTCTTACCAACAACACAACAATATTAGAACATCAAAATTATAAAGAAAAACTACAGATTCTCAAAGCACTACATATTAAAAACATGCAATCGACACTTAATAGAATTAATTTTCAAACCGGTGCTAATGTACTTAAATATCTTTAGCTACCGACACTAATTATAGAAACCCATTTAAAAGCAAACGCCATAATCTTCAACGGTAAAGACGCTCTTACATAGTGGTAATATGCTAAAACAAAAGTTACATCACTTTTGTAATAGATCCTCCCCTGATGATGGCCCAAAGTCGGGCAGAAAATACTAGGGATACATACAACTATGGACAATACATAAATCAATTTCCCCCGAATACGACAAAAGTAATACGGGAATTCGAACGGATCCAGAAGAAAATATGTAGACATAAAATGTCTATTATGTTTAATGAAATTTGTATTAACGAAGAAATGCTGCCAATATATATATATATATATATATATATATATATATATATATATATATATATATACACGGTTGAATATTCTATATTTTAACCGTTTCTGTATATCTTTCTCTTGGTTGTTAGACATCTTATATATTTTCCTAGTCTAATATATTTTTATATTTGAAACAACTTTATATACATATATATATACACATATATATATATATATATATATATATATATATATATATACATATATATATACATATATATTTTTATATTTGAAACAACTTTATATACATATATATGTATATATACTTTATATATATATATATATATAATATTTTTAAAAGTGGAGTTTGTTTATAAATAAGAGAGTCTGAGACAGCATGGGGAATTAACAGATTAATATCTAATTCATAATCTATTGGATGATTATATTCGGTTCCCCTAATAAAGTGTTTTTATATTGAATTATTATTACCTAAATGTCTAATGTAATGTAGATTATAGTCTAACGGTGAAAACCCTATAAAATCTTGTGTTTCATCTGAAGAAACAATCTTGTAAAAATACCGTTGAAATAAATTCATAAAGGATTTCATGTGTCACGTTTTACCTAATATTATATATATATATATATATATGATAGAAATATGTCTAAAGTAGAATAAATCAAACACTTAACTCAAATTTAGGTGTGTGATATTTCATCTTGAACTTCTTCAGACGGACCTAAATTTGACTTAAGTGTTTGATTTATTCAACTTTCCACATATTTATATCATACTGTCAAATTCGGTACAATCTATCATATATATATATATATATATATATTCTTTAAAATGAATCCGTCCTAAAGTGAATTTTTTGCTTCAACATATATACATACACACACACACACACTTGTATATATATATATATATAAAAGAGTATTATATATATATATATATATATGTATATAATACTTTTTTATCATTAAGGTTTTTCAGACTGTTGTTTTCATCTTTATTGTTATTTCTACAACGTTTCGGCAGATATGTCCTCCAGCCTTCTTCAGGTGTTTATTGAACTCGGGAACCTTCACGGAACTTCGAACGACGTCCTTTATTGAAACCACGGGGGCCTCCTGTTCTGATTCCGTTTTCCATAACCGGGTGCAAGTATCAAGCTAGAATTACTACTATTATGTATGATTTTTTACCTGTGCTCATATTCAGATTTTTTTCTATCTAAAAAAAATCATACATAATAGTATAGTACAGGCGAGTAATATACAGGAATACTTGAAGTTCCGTGAAGGTTCCAGAGTTCGACAAACACCTGAAGAAGACCGGAGGACATATCGGCCGAAACGTTGTGGAAATAACAATAAAGATGGAGACAACAGTCCGAAAAACCTTAATGATAAAAAAAAGTATTATATATATTTAGAAAACTATATAATACCCGTATATACGGATTAAACTGAAGAATATTTTAGGTTTTATATATTTCAATCAGTAGATTTTCATTCTTTACCATCTTTTTTATTTTCATCTTCTCGTATACTTTATACAGGATAGAGCTGCCCATATATATATATATATATATATTATAAGAGTGTTGGTTGTCATTAGATCACTTTGTGGGCATGTGTCGAACCAAGTGCAATATAAAACTCTATGAAACCCAGGGTTGCAGTCTATATTCCATGAATTAAATATATGTATATCTAATATATATATATATATATATAGGTTCCTCTGTCTGTTTGTGTGTGTGTGTGTGTGTGTGTGTGTGTGTGTGTGTGTGTGTGTGTATTCAAATAACACTGGTAGTTGCTAATTAAACTAGAATTCAACCCGTTTAATTTAATCCTTACTTGGTGGGGGCGGGGCAGTGAGGAGGTGGTTTCATGCAAGAAAGAACAAAATGTTTTTAGTGTGTTGAGTCTCGTGTCCCGTTCGCCATGTAAAAGAGATTTTTAATAGTGTTTTTTTTTCTGTTAATAGTATGCACCAACTAGTCACGTGTAAACATCCTTAAAAGACATTAAATTTCGTTAAACATGGGAAGGAAGTAGGTGTGGATGGTAGCGTGGAGAAAATGCTGTCGTGAGTCGAAGAAAGAAAGAAAGAAAGAAAGAATATGAGAACATAAGAAATTGCTCTGAAAGAACGAAAGAAAGAAAGAAAGAAAGAAAGAAAGAAGAGCTATGAGAAAGAAAGAAAGAAAGAAAGAAAGAAAGAAAGAAAGAAAGAAGAGCTATGAGAAAGAAAGAAAGAAAGAAAGAAAGAAGAGCTATGAGAAAGAAAGAAAGAAAGAAAGAAAGAAAGAAGAGCTATGAGAAAGAAAGAAAGAAAAAAGAAAGAAAGAAAGAATATGAGAACATTAGAAACTCCTCTGAAAGAAAGAAAGAAAGAAAGAAAGCCTTCCAAATAAGCAAACCTGTGTCAAAATCCTTTTGACATGAAACTTCCGGCTGCCAACGGATGCTACTAGTGTTGCTGGCCGTCTCGCCGCCGCTGTCGCCATACTTCCAATCTCTTTGCTTCACCCCAAACCTATCTGACCCTTACCCCAAACCCAACGCCACCAATAGCAAACAATATCACGCATCAGATTTCTCAAAGACAGTGCCCTTATCAGAATCCACGTTTTCTGTAAATGCCGGATTTCGAAACATTCCCACTTCTAATACCACTCACCCAGCCCAAACTCATTCAGACAGGAATCGGTCCCGTTGACACAGAAGTAAATCTCGTTTTCAGACGCTCGGCAATTCCCTTCATTTCAGGTCGCATTATTTACCTTTTCTTTATTCCTGGAATTCTTTTAAAGTTTTGCCTAGTCGGCTGGTGGGGGAGGCTGTAGAATACACCGACAGCTTCTCTGCCGGGGGGTAAGGCCATCCCCCCAACGAGTGTTCTGGATATGACACTAAACAATCTGATGGTGAGTTTCCAGTAATGCGGGAGCTTTGGGGAATGCGGAGTACCCCTTCATTGCCATCGCAAAACAAATGATATTTTCATTGTTCATTTCTTTCTTGGTTAACAGAGTTTCGGTCTCGTTACTTTTTTAACTCAGCTCGGAGTATTTTAAAGAAAATGAACGTTTCATTCATTGTTCATTTCTGTCTTGGTAAATACAGCTTCAGTCTCGATACCTTTTAAGCCTATTATAATTAAAAGTCATAAGAACTCAGGGAATCGCTTCTAACTATGTGTTATTCGACTAAAAATGGCTACAAGATGGAACCGAAGTTCCATGTTTTTATAGTACCTTGCATTCGTCACGCGGTTCTGGTTGTTAAGGCAAATTCTTTCCTCCCGGAAAAAGGAGTATCATCTTTGAGGGCTGCATCCATATCAATTGGGAAGTTTTGACGCTTCACTCAATCACCTCAGCTCTTGTTAGACCACAATTTCATCATCATCTTCATCATGGCAAGGCATTATGTCATCTTCCTCAACAGGAACTGAGTTTTCTATACCTTGTTCGCATTGTTGTTGCATATACATCTCAGAGTGACTGAAAGAATGCTTTCTTTCTTATGGAAGTTGATTACAAAGCCCAACCTAATTTACCACAAGGTCACGAGTACAACAGAGTTGCAAAGTGGGAATTAAACAGCTAAAAACAGCTTTCTAATCAATTTTGTTATTGATAGCCCCACGCAAAGTGCCCACTGGATCTACGTTATTCGATTTCAAAACTTCTTTTTTTTAAAACTATGTCTTTTGCAGATCTACACGCTCTTTTTTTGGGTTCTCTTAACAAGCTGAGTTAAAAATTACGAAGGTAATATCCTTTAAGCCCAGTCGGCTAGAGCTGTAGAATACACCGACTGCATCAATTCAGAAGAGTAACACCTCTCCCCCACGAGGCCATCTGATGGTGAAGTTTCACTCTTGGAGCTTTGGTGAAGGTAGAGTACCACTTCAATTGCCATTACTTCCAGGTTCACTCTGACCTGAAGTAGTAGAACCTGTGTTTTAAACAAAAGGAAGCCATTTCCACAAACCTCAAAAGTTAATAGACCAGTTTACGAACCTCGGCAGCAACATGTCATCAACTGAAATCAATGCCAACATACGCTTACTGAAGGCTTGGAATACTAAATCTGAATTTTTTTGATTATATGTAAATCTGATCTAACCGATAAAATAAAACGGGATTTCTTCCAAACTGTGACTGTGTCAGTACTACTATACGGATGCACTACATGGACGCAAGGAAAAAGCTAGATGGGAAATACACAAGAATCCTACGTGCTATGCCGAACAAATCTTGGAAGTGATACCTCATAAAATAGCAGTTTTACGGCCATCTACTCCCCATCTAACAAACCATCGAAGTAAGGCGAACAAGACATGCGGGGCACTGATGAAGAGGCAAGTAGGAACTCAAAAGAAGCGTTCTCTTATGGACCCCAGCATATGGACGTACCAGTGTTAGCCAACAAGCGAAGACATATTCATCAGCTGTGTGCGGACACAGGATGCTGCCTGGAAGACCTATCAGGAGCAATGGACACACACACACACACACACACACACACACACAACATATATATATATATATATATATATATATATATATATATATATACACATATATACATATACACACTGAGACATATATATACATATGTATATACATACACTCACATATATACACAAACACACATATATACGCACAGATATATACATATATACATGAACACAAATATATATATATATTATATATATATATGCACGTACATATGCATACGCACATATATATACATATACACACACGTAGATGGATATATATATATATATACACATACATATATATATATATATTTATATTTATATATATACATATTTACAGGCCCCTCTGATCGGGCAGAATATGACACTAGGGCAATTTTTAAGCGGAGTTTAACAGGGTTGAATTCAAAGTTTTCCTTTTCTTAGACGAGTTGCCTCACCAAGGCTGAAGAACCCATTCTGCCCTACTATTTACCCATAGCTGGAGGGGGAATAATTCATACCAAGGGTATTAGTGGTATGTGAAATGCAATCAGTCTCGTCCATGATTTGAACTCGTGTCGCTGTGTCCATTTACTACGACGACAACCTTTCTATATATATATATATACACACAAATCCTGAAAAGCCCCCAACAAAGCAACATCTTATCC
>CAUZXS010001892.1:2500-92500 GCA_963585895.1 Sepioteuthis lessoniana
GAAATGCAGTTAATGTCTTATTGTTTGGTTTAGTTGGATTTTATGGCATATCAACCCTTGTAAGTTATCTAATGCCAAATTTTCTTTATACATATATATTAAATATCTGATATTTGGGTTTAGGTTCTTTGTTTAATGGCATATCAACCTTTGTAGGTTATTTAATGCCAGAACCATTCTTCTAGAAGAACAGAACTGGTACTATTTAACCCATAGCTAGGAGGATAAGGGATTTCATGCCTTTGTGAAGGGTATTTGTCCGAAAGTGAACATAATAGTGTAGCTGGAGTTTGAACTAGCTTACTATGATTCTGCAGTCCAATGCTTTAAATATTACACCACTAGGGCACCCTCACTACGTGACATTTGTAAACACTTTTAGCATATAATATTTTTAAACAAGTCTGAATTCATTTTTTGCACAATTAGATTTAACATTAATTATTCTATTCCACACTATTCATTCATTTGCACATAGACAAATGGTTCCAAGTCTTTCTATGTAATACCAATAATTTTATTTACAGTTTTAAGTATTCCACACCAATAGTTTGACTTGTTCACATAGCCCAGTCAACCAAAGTTGTAGAATACACCGACTGCATCTCTGCAGAGGAATAAGACCCCCCCCACCCCACCCAACACCACCCCACCCCACCCCATGAGTGTTCCAGATATGACATTAAGCAATCTGATGACAAGGCTCTTGCCATAGAGATTTGGGTAATGTGGAGTACTCATTCATTGCCATTACTCCCGAGTCCACTTTGGTCCAGAGTGGTAGCACCTGATAGGGTCCTATTTGTTGGTCAAATAGAACTGTCTGACATTTAAACTATGTGAAAACAAATGAGTAATGTTAAATAGAATAATTAGTTTTTATAGCAATACTTGAAACTCTTTTATTGTGAGCCTAAATTGATAACAATACATAACAATTCTTGGAAACATTAACTGAGTGCAAATGAATTTATAGTGTTGAATAGAATTATTATAGTGTTAAATAGCAATACTTGCAATTACTTCACTGTCTATAAACAAGATTAATATTGAATAGAATTATTATTGTTAGATAGCAATAATTGCAACCATGGAATACTTGGAACCATCTGTGTATAAATAAAACTATTAGTGTGGAATACTTGGGATGATTTAACTGTGTGCAAATAAATAAATAACATTGAATAGAATTATTTGTATTTGATAGCAATAATTGCAACCATGGAATACTTGGAACCATCTGTGTATAAATAAAACTAATAGTGTGGAATACTTGGGATGATTTAACTGTGTGCAAATGAATGAGTAATATTGAATAGAATTATTTGTGTTTGATAGCAATCATCATCATCATCATCATGTCGCGCTGGTAGCACGGATATCCCTGACCCTCTCTCGCCACTCCTCCCTATCGTTCATCGCCATAGGTAGGTCTTCAGGACAACATCCCGTATCCTCACATAGCTGCTGAATGTATGTTTGTGCTGGTCGTCCTGCTTTTGCACGGCCATGTGTGGGGGTCCATAAGAGTACATCTCTTATGAGTTCGTCCCTGCTTCTCCAGCAGTGTCCTGCATGTCTGGTTCGCCTAGCTTGAATAGTTTTCATGATAGGAGGCTGGTGGCCGTACAGTTGGTGTCTTGTGGGGTGTTGCTGCCAGGACTTGTTCAAGATTGCGTGCAGCATTCTTGTGTAATTGCCGTCTAGCTTCTTCTCCAGCCGTTTTGTTAGCGTCCATGTAGTGCAGCCATATAGCAGTATCGATGTGACCGTTGCCTAACCATGTAGAAACAATAGCTATACTGTGTGCAATTACATTAGTTCTAACTCATTCAAAAATGAAATCTCATGCAAACTATTCACTTATCAATCATATATATATATCCATTTAAATAAGTGCAAAAGTGAATGACTGATGTTAAATTGTTACTGTTACATAGCAATACTTGAAACCATTAACTGTGTGCAAAAAATGAGCGCAGGCTCATTTAAAAATATTATTAACAAAATGGAAACCAAACCAAAACAAATCAAGTATACTTATATTCATAAAAAAAGATTTGGCGTTAAATAACCTACCAAGGTTGATATGCCATAAAATCCAACAAACCAACCAACTAATTTGCACACAGAAAAATGCTTCCAAGTATTGCTATGTATCACAAACAATTTAATTAAACATCAGTCATTTATTTACACACAGTTAAATGGTCAAACAGTTCTTTTTCTAAGAATTTGATTTAACTTAAATCCTTTGTGAGTCCAGAATTTAAATATCAAAGAGCTCTATTTGACCCATAGATAGGATCCTATCAGGTGCTACCCCTCTAGGTCAGAGTGGACCTGAGAGCAATGACAATGAAGGAGTACTCCCTATTTCCTAAAGTTCCAGGGCTGACCCCTTACCATCAGATTGTTTAGTGTCATATTGTTCGGAGGGGGTCTTACACCTCTGCAGAGATGCAGTTGGTGTATTCTGCAGCCCCATGTGACTGGGCTGCTTATAATTGTAAAATGCAATTTATGATTGATTATGAAATATCATTCTTCTTTAGATGTCTTACCCACAAAGTCTAGAGAGTACATTTTGTCCTGCTATTTAACTATAACTGAGTGGGGAATTGATGGGTTCATGCCTTTCCTAAGGGCATGAGTTAAAATTTCGAATTAACAAAAATATAATTTAAAACCTTTCCAAGGATGATCCTAGAAATTCAAGAAAGTTTGGTTGAAATCAGATAAAAAAAATGAACACTTGTGATACACACAGATAGTTAGTCATTAGCTTAGTCTGCCTTAAAGTTTTTTTTAATCCCTAACTAAGTGGAGAATAGATGGGTTCATGCCTTTCCCCAGTGAAAAGGGAAATTCAAACTATCTTATCCAGGATTTGAATTAAAAATATTGCTTTAAACTTTTTCATAGTTGACCTTATTAATTCCTGAAAGTTTTATTGAAATGAGACCATAATAAGGGAATCTTAGCAGTATAGTTTGGTCAAGTGAGTAGAGTGTTTGCCAATGGTCAGGTCAAATCATACCAAAGACTCAAAAAATGGTACTTGATGTTGCCTTGTTTAACACTCAGCATTAAGGGATAAGGGTAAAGTAAAGCAGTTCAGGGAAAGAAGTAGTGCCCTTCCCACTACCTTGGTGTAGTAGCTAATGGAAAGGGAGCTTTCGGATTGCTATTGACTACGTTCAACAACTTTGCTTTAGTAGTAGACATATGGATGGATATCTTCTTCTGGACTGGTGGCAAAGCATGAAAACCCAGTCTGCCCAACTATTTTATTACTAGCTGGAGAGAAGAAAGGAATTCATCCCATTCCCAATGGTATTAGCACAAAGTGTAACAAAGAACAATCTGGGGAGAGTCCCTGGGGCATAGTGGTTGACGTACTCAACTATGATATCATGGTAAGCAAGTTCAAACTCCACTTACATTATATACATTCTCATTCTTGGGAAAAGTATAAAATCCCTTATCCCCCCTGCCAATAGTACCACTACTGTCTTTTTACAATGATTGATTTGGCATTAAATAACCCATGCAAGTTGATATGCCATTGAATAAAGAAATCAAACTGAACCAAACCAAGCAATCAGATTTTGAAGTAAAAATTTAGTTCAAAACCTTTCCGAGAATGACATAAGCCTTTCCATGGATGACCTAAAGAATTACTGTAAGTTTTGCTGAAATGGGGCCAAAAATTATTGGACTTTAGTTGTACAGACAAATAGATGAACATTTTAAAATGATCTTGTCATGAAGTTGAACTTTGTTTGTTTGGGTTTTATGGTATATCAACATTTGTAGGTTATTTAATGCCAAATCCATTTTTACACAAATAAATTATAAAGTTATAAATAAGTTATTTCAAACAATTCAGTTTTGAATAAGTACACAGTTTAATTGTTAAGAATGTTTCTATTTCAAGCTATTCATTTTAATCAAACAGTTTTGATTTAAACAATTCAGTTTAGCATACAAAAACAGTTCAATTACAAACAATTCAGTTTAGCATTAGTACACAGTTTAAATCTCAAAACAGTCCTACTTCAAACAATTCAATTTAGCATAAACACACAGTTTAGTCCTATTTGACCCATAGATAGGACCCTATCAGGTGCTACCTCTCAGGGCCAAAGTGGAGCTGGGAGCAATGACAATGAAGGGGTACTCTGCATTCCCTAACGCTCCAGCATTACTGGAACCTCACTATAAGATTGTTTAGTGCCATATCAAGGACACTAACTGGAGGGGGAGGGGGCTTACCCCTCTATAGAGAAGCAGTTGGTGTATTCTACAGCCCCAGCCTACTGGACAAGATGAACTTGGTCTACCAAGTCCATTTTCTTTGATGAAAGTGAACACTGCACTTGTGCGAGAAATAAAATGATAATAATTCAACTCACACCTGGCAGAGAAAAGGGTTAACAACACAAAGTTTATTGGCAGTTACAGTCAAAAATAATTGTAAAACTAAGAGACATAGAAAAGCGAAAAGAAAAAACAAATGAATCTATATATAACGATAAAGAGCAAAAAGGAAATAGGTTTCTGCATGAAGAGAAAGGGAATAAATAAAAGTTGACATTTCCTCTTTTGATGTGCGCTGATGGTGGTTCAAAATAGGAAGAAAAAAGTTGAAATATTGAAAGGATGACGGAAATGTTAGGTTGCTTCCTTTTTAACACCAAAGCAAATTTGGCCCAATTCTTTCTGGCACTTATTTGCTCCTGAGACATGCAGCTTCCGGATTTTGGTATCTTTTTCTATGATTTCTACAGAAAATGGCGGAGAAGGAATTGTAATATTTTGTAAACAGAAATGGCTTTGAAAGAAAAATGTAATGTAAGAAGTTGTATATATATATATATATATATATATATATATATATATATATATATATATGCAAAATTTCAAGACATAAATTCTGTAGCAAAATGCATAATATGTACACACACACGCACACACACACACACACACACACATACACACACACACATATATATATATATACACACACATATGTGTACACACATATATACATAATTGTATATCTAATTTAATACAATTTCTACTTTTCATTTATGTATCTATTTGCATATATATATATATATATATATATAAATGAGTGATGATCAATATGTCTGTAGCCTGACATGCAGTTATTGCTATAATTTTGATCTGAACTTTTTACCTACTTTTTACATGCACAATCTATTGTGATTAAGTACATTGACAAGGAAGGAGATTATTTGAAAATAAGTCTTTTGTACAAAAGGAAATCCCTTTTCCTCATCAGCATGTGAGCACACATATATATATATATATATGAATATATATATATCCAAGCAAGTTTTGTTAAAGATGAAGAAACTCTGTTTGTTTAGTACTTTTGATTTCATTTTTTCCTTCTCCTCGGTGGATAACCAAGAATGTGGAGGCGATCACTCCCAGGAATAATGTGCTAGATGGCCATTTAGCAAAGAGCATCCTTTGCCCTTTGACAGCTCTTTTTTTTCTTCCTGCAGGATGTCTAGCTACTATCCTCACCAGACAAAAAAAAAAAAAAAATATATATATATATATATATATATATATATATATATATATATATATATATATATTCAAGCAAGTTTTGTTAAAGATGATGAAACACTATTTGTTTATTATTTTTAATTTAATTTTTTCAAGTCTCCTTGTTATTTTCCTTTTGTCAGGATCTAAATAGTAAAGGAATTGTCTCATATCTTTGGCCCAAGTGCTTTTGACCATACATTTGTTCATCATCAGAGGTAGTGTAGTTTTGAGTTGACAGTTTAAGTTTTTACTGTTTTAATTATTTATACCGTTCTGTTTTGAATTTGTCGGTTGGAACATTTATTTGTATGTTTATTCATTGATGAGTTAAAACATTAATGCCTCCCAGTCAGCTGGGGTTGTAAAATACACCAACTGCATCTTTGCAGAGGGGTAAACCCCATCATGATGTGTGTCCTGTATATGACATTAATCAATCTGCTGGTGAGGCTTCAGTCTTGGAGTTTTGGGGAATGTGGACATTCCCTTCATTGTCATTAGTCCCATGTCCACTCTGAACGGGAGTGCTAGCACCTGATAGTGTCCTAACTATCTGTCAAATAGAACTCTTTGACATTTAAACATGGTCTTATGCTAAATTGAATTGTTAGATATAGAACTGTTCTATCATTTAGCTGTGTGATTGAATTATTAGTGATATGTAGCAATATTAGAACTGTGTGCCAATGAATGAGCAATGTTGAATAGAATTATTCGTATTAAAAAGCAATAATTGAAACTATTTAACTGTGTGCCTAAATTGAATTATTAGCATAACATAGCAATACTTGGAACCATTCAACTGCGTGTAAATGAATGAGTAGTGTTCAATAGAACAATCAGTGTTAAATAGCAAACAAAAGATGAATGTTGAATAGAATTAATGGTGTTAAATTGCTATAAATGCATCCATTTAACTGTGTAAATACAATAGCAATACTAGTGTGCAAGTAAATCAGTTCTAACTCATTTAGATATTAAATTACCAACAAAATACTTAGAAATCATATGTATATCCATTTAAATGTGTGCAAACAAATGGCTGATTTTAAATTGTCACTGTTACATCACAATATTTGAAATGATTTAACTGTGTGGAAACAAATGATTCATAGTAAATAGAATTATTTGTATATGATAGAAATACTTGGAAATGTTTAACTGAGTGCAAAAAATGAGCTCAGACTCATTTAAAAATATTATCAAGAAAATGTGTTTACAAATCATATATTTGATATATATATATATATATATATATATATATATATATATATATATATATATATATATAGGATTTGGCATTAAATAACTTACAATAGTTGATATGGCATAAAAGCCAACGAAACCTGATAAAACTAAGATATTATGATTCATGGCATGTAGCAAGAATGATAGCTACTGCTTCATAACAACAGCACATGTTTAGGTCAGAAGTAAAATAAAAAACAGGTAAGCTGATCTTAAACATTTCCAACTCCTACCGGATAAAAAAACCTGATATGACTAAGTTTCATGATGACCAGATTGGTTTGTCAAAGCTCGCTTCTTTCTTGCTTTCCTTATTTCTTTCTTAATAAATATCTTTCTCATTCTTTCCTTTTTTTTCTTCTTTGATGTTTTCTTTCTTCTGTTAGTCCTTTCTTGTTTCTTTCTTTCCTTCACTCCTGTTTTCTTTCTTTCTTCACTTCTTTCTTATTTCTTTCTTTCTTTCTTTCTTTCTTTCTTTCTAAATGAATACATTTCTAGTTCTTCCCTCCTTTCTTTCTTTCTTTCTTGATTTCTTTCTTTTGCTTCTTTTTTCTTCCTTTCTTAAGACTATTAGCCAGTAACGCTCACTATTAAAATATATTCTTATTGTACCTAGGTAAAATTGTTATATCTTAATAGTATATTTGAAATATAGTATTATTATAACAGTATCATAAATACTATTATATATAGTATTATTAAGAGTATCATTATAATAGCATAATTAATAAACAGGAATTCTTCCAAGTTGTACCAGTGTCAGTACTACTATTAGGCTGCACTACAAAATGCTGGGGGAAAGTATGTAAGAATGCACCATGGTGTTTTGAACAAAACCTGGAAACAGAATCCAACAAAGCAGCAGCTTTATGGCTACTCACCTCCCATCTTACAAATCATCAAAATAAAATAAGCAATACATATAGGGTACTACTGGTGAAGTAAAGATGGACACATAAGGATGTTCTCCAATGGTCTCCTTCACATAGGCATACAAATGTTTGCCAATCAGCAAAAACATATTTATCGGCTCAGTGTAAAGACACTAGATGCTGCTGTGTGGGCCTATCAAGAGTGATGGCTGATAGGGACAGATGGTGAGAGAAAATCAAGGTGATCTGTGCTGTTGACATGCCTTCATGGTAATGATGATGATGATGATGATGATGATGCTATGGGATATAGTATTATTATCATTACAATATCAAATAGTATTATTGCTAATACATTAATAGTATTAATAGCAGTGTGAAGAAGTGCTTGTGATGTAATTGATATTGTTGTAGGAAAGGGACAACCCGAGTTCAAATTCTGGACGAGGATGTTTGTATTTTGTCTTTTACATTGACCATGAGCATTGAAAAATGCTTTCATTTTTTCAATTTATGACTAGCCTATGATAAATAATTTTGATGAAAATACTAATTTCAGTCACAAATGTTTATAGGGTTTCGAATTATTCATAATTATTTTGGTTGGTTGGTTAGTTAGCCCTTTATTTCGCTCACCGGGGTAGACTGTTATAGTTCCACAAGCCATTTTTTATGGATGTCAGTTATCAGTTATCTCCCATTAATTTCCCCTCTGAAAGTTCTCCACTGCCTTCACTTTGGATAAAGGTGCTGGTTAGATCCAGTGACATACCCAAAAGAGTCTGAGTTCAATACCTGGTGAAGGCAGTGAAGAACTTTCAGAGAGGAAATTAACAGGAGATAACTGATAACTGACATTCATTAAACATGGCTTGTGGAACTAGAACAGTCTACTCCGGTGAGCGAAATAAAGGGCTAAGTTTGACATTCCACCCACCTGAAGAAGGCCAGAGTGTTCAACGGCCAAAACATTGTGATAAACATGGTAACAAAGATGAGGACAATAGTTCAAAAAATGTAAATAATAACAGATCCTGTTTTTATAAATGTATGATTTGCAAGTAAATATTTTGTTGGTAACTTTATTTCTAAGTGAGTGGTTATAGCCCATTTGTTTGTACACTGTTAAATGGTTTCAAGTATTGTTATCAAACACTAATAATTCAATTTAATATTAATCATTTGTTTATACAAATTTAAATGGTTTCAACTATAGATTCTTAACTTTAGTATTTCGTTTTATCAAGTATTCCTATTTAATTTAATACCAATCATTTTTGGGGGTGTCTTCATGGCATAATGGTTAAAGCACTGGACTGAAGAATCATTGTAAACCAGTTTGAACTCCAGTCGCATTATTATGTTCACTTTTGAACAAATACCCTTGGGAGGGTTATGAACCCCCTTATCCTCCCAATTGTGGATTAAATAGTACCACTACTGTTCTTCTAGAAGGGTGGCTTTAGCATAAATAACCTATAAAGGTTGATATGCCATTAAACAAAGAAACCAAACCAAACCAAACTAATTATTTTTTGCACACTGTTCATAATAGTAATCATTTGTTTTTATACATTTTAATGATTTCAGATATTGCTATTCTACACAAATGATTTTATTTTATATCAATTATTTCTTTGCACACAATGAAATGGTTTCAAGTATTATTAACTAACATTAGTTATTCTTTTTATTAATTATTCCTTTGTAATATTAATCATTTGCACACAGCTGTATTGTTTCAAATAACTAATAATGAAAATCCTTAGTAAATGATTAAACAGTTCTATTTGACTCATAGATGAAACCTTAATAGGTACATCCAATTCAGATCAGAGTAAAACTGTCAGAAATAGCAATAAAGGGGTACTCCATTTTACCCAAAGCTCTGGGACTGGAGTCTCACCATTCAATGCAGTTTAATGTTATACCCAGGGCATTTATTGGGTGGTGGTCTTTACCATCAGCAGAGGTGCAGTCAGTGTATTTTACTGCCCCATCCAACAGAGCAGTTAATTGTCCTTGTGTTGGAGGGGTCTTCATGGCAGGTGCTGAACTACAACATTGTAATAAGTTTGAACTTCATTCGGACTATGCATGTTCATTTTCAGACTAATACCCTTAGGAAAGGTATAAACTCCTTTATCATCCATCTACGGTCCTTATACAAGTATGGCTTTGGCATTAACTAACCCATGAAGGCTGATATACCATTAAACAAAGAAACTAAATTAAAACAAAATCATTTTGTATTGAAGAATTATAAAAATTTTTAAATGAAACCTTCTTAATTTGAATATTTCATTTTTGTTTCCAGTCAGCTGACATCATACTTGAGTTCTATGTTAATGATAATTTTGTATTGTATTACACATTATTATTATTATTATTATTATTATTATTATTATTATTATTATTAGAACTAAATTTTTTTCTGTAGAAAAAATTCATGTGAGCAAGCCTTTTTTTCCTGAATAAAGTGGACTACAATGCATGCATGCATTATTTTTCAGAGGAAGAGAGAGCATCAGAATGAACTATGGAAAAGAATCAGAATAGATATTATTAGGTATTATTTATGACCAAACACTACACCATTGAAACTCCCTTGATAAAAATATCAATATGTAGCCAGCCAAAAAGAAAAAAATCTAAGTTAGATTATTTGAAAATTATCATTAAACATATGATAACCTTAATTTTTAATGGTTGTGGCCCAACAAATCCTAAAAAACATAAGATCATAAAGGTGGGAAGTTCTTCTATATCATCCCAACTAACCTGATTTGGCATTGACAGATTTTCATTCGTTTAAATTTCTCTAATATTTCATAAGTGACAGAACATTTAGAAATGAAGAAGTTGGAAAAAGTCTTTTAAGCTTTTTCAGGAAAAACCTCAAATTTTTTCAATATGGAATCGATTTTTTAATATGGAATCAGTTTTTCTTAATATGGAATTGCCTTCTCATTGGACTGCAGTCATTTGACATAAAGGTGATGATATTTTTGCTGATAACATTTATATAAATTCAATATATTTGTTTTTATATTCTCTCTGGTAAAATGTATGTACTTTCTGAATACCATAATCAGGGCCGGTATATATGACCCCCAAAACCTATGACTGGAAGATGTTCAAACCTGCTTGGAGGCCCAAGATTGGAAGGTTTCATATATTTTAAATGAATATTACTCTATGAAAACTGACATATCAGAGAGAAGGGGCTCTTATATCATAGATACAGGTAGGGGCATGAAATCCTACTATTGTCCTTGACCCTAATTATTATGCAATTTTGTTTTTGCTTAAAAGGAAGAGGCTATTTTATGTAGAACATGGTAATAAATAATACCTAATAAAATCTCTTTTGATTGAATTGAGTTCTACTACAGATATAAAATCCTGGTATCTTTGGTTTAGAAGAAAAATTGATGAGACATATTTATTTATGTGTGATACTCTAAATATTTGGGTTTTGCAATATTTTGGTACATGCTAGTTTGTGGCACATATATCAATAAGTTTGAAGTTGTTCAAGCCATAAAAGGTGCGCCCTGTAGTTGGTGGTAACATAGCAGTTGGTGGTAACATAGTAGTTGGTGCACTGATATGTTGTGGATTGTTTCACTCCACATACAATTTGAAAGCCACACAGATGAATATGTAACATAGTCTGCTTTGTAAATTTATGCTTATACAAATTGAAACTAGGCTATATTACTGTAGAAAAAAAATTTGTTGTATGAAAGGTGAACATACAATTGATCACAGTCCAGAAATCAGATTGTTCAAGAAATTTTTCTTAGATTGTAAGAACCTCAATGATCAGGCAAAGCCAGATCATTCGAAAACTGTGGATTTCAAGGCCAGGCACAAAGCCATCAAGGCAAATCAGGTGTGTAGTACCTGGATAGGCTCAGATAATCTTATAGTCCAGCATGGTTCATCATTTTCCTGACCTTGACAAAAGCATCTGGAGCTGCCAAATTGTGACTCACATAACCAAAATAGTGCAAATCATTTGATTCATCCTAGTATCATCCTGTCAGCTGGGGCTATAGAATACACTGACTGCACCTCTGCAAAGGGGTAAATGAAAATATCTGTTGGCTGTGGGTGGCGATGACCCATAATGCTTAAGGATGAGATGTTGGTGGCTGAGCAGTCTCTGAACAGGCAACTGAAATGGTCAAGTGACTAACAACACAGCACTTTATCCCTTATTTGATTAGAAGCACAGTCAGAGAAGCCCAATCTGATTAGTCAGCTGGTCATATCAAACCCTAGCAACTATATGATTGTCCTGACCATGTTCTTCAAATTGCTTTTGTGATAAACAAATCCTCAACCTCATCTTATATTAAAGGTGCTAGAAAGTCTAGCTGAAGGTCAGTTGCACTGAGATATTTTAAACAATTCAAACTGTGTGCAAACAAATGAGCTCTAACCCATTCACAAATAAAGTTATCTATAAACTATTCACTTACAAATTTTGTATATATATATATATATATATGTATATATATATATATATATGAATAGGATTAAATAACATTGATATACCACAAAACCATAGTAATACCTAGTTTCACACCAGATGACTTATTTTGAGTGATACTGTATATTTTTGTATCATGAAGATTTAGAAACAAATGTCTAATTAAGATTGTATATGTCTACATGGAATGGATTCTTGGGTGGGATGAGTTAAAGACTCAATAAATTTTTTTTTTTACGAAGGGCCCAGATCACCGTCAGCGGTGGACTGCCAGAAATAATATTGACTTAGTTTGAATTCCAAGTGAAGTTTACCTTTTTTCAAAGAAGTTTTTACATCTAAAATTGGTCAGGTCAAACATAGTTCCTTGTTGTTGTGATTGCTTTCATTACCTGCTTTGAGCAAACTATTTAAGATGATAAGGATCATCATAGGAAAATAGGGACAGACTGAACAGCCAGTTAATCAGGCAGTGCCTAAGCAACCAAACTGCCTATATTGCAATAATCTCATTTCTGAAATGGCCCAAATGAATCAATGTCTCATAACAAATCCCTGCTGTTCTATCAATATAGTCTGATAGATATATTTTGAATATTATCCGTCTGGATTGGAAGTAAGTAAATAAATAGTGGCCACCCACTTGAAATTTACATCAATTTTATTTAGATTTACTTAAAAAGTATATTGGGGGGAGTCTCTGTGATATAATTGTTAAAGTACTATACCATAGCGTTAAAGTGCAATACTATAGCCTTAAAGTAAATGAGTTTAAACTCCTGTTGTGCAATTGCGTTCACTTTTGGACTGATACCCTTGGAAAAGATAGGAAACAACGTATCTCCCACCAAAGGGTTAAATAGTATTACTACTGTTTAATAAGGATGGTTTTGGCATAAAATAACCCACAAAGATTGATATGCCAATTAAGAAAGAAAGAAAGTTGATAAAGTATGTACAAGTTCAAAGCTTGCATGCACAATCCAGATAGGACTAATTTTAGGTTACATGCTTCATTTTTTACTGTACAGTTAAATCCCAAAATTATAAATCAGCCATCTGCTATAACTAGTTTGGGACATGTCAACACTTTCTTGTATCACATCTTGTTCATGGTGGAATGATTGGGTAAATACATACCCGAGCAGTAAACACATGAGGTTTTGTTATAATCCATAATGATAATGACACTTCTATTTAGGAAGGAGTGAAGGATTTTAATTAGCATTTTGTAGTATTCTACATTATATCCAGGATTTAGATGATTAAAAAGAAACATTAGTTGTAAATTGGACTGAAAATTGCTTTATTCCCTAAGTTAGAATATTGTTTTGGGCCATTGGCCTTATGAGTAGAGTGTTCTTTAATGGTCCAGGAGACCGAGGTTCAATCCCAGGTCGAGTCATACCAAAGACAAAAAAAAATGGTACTTGATTCTGCCTCACTTAACACTCAGCATTATAAGGTAAGAATCAAGGTTAAAGTGGAGTAATCCAAGGAAAGGAGTAGCACTGTCCCCCACTCTTCAGTGTGGTAGCTCTTGAAAAGGGAGCCTTCGGGTCACCCTTACGTTGCCACTCTACTTTCCTTATTGCTCTACTTAAAGCCTTGCCATGACGTGCCATTTAGTAATTTATAGATTGTGTCTGAGATTGAAAATTCTCATATTTTGAATAGTGTTTTGTCTTTTCAGTAATTTCTATAAGATGGTTCAAATGTCTCTAAATTACAACCCACAGGTTATATCCAGTTCAAGATTTTATCTGGACACAGCAATTTGAAATATTAACGTGATTAGCTTGCTTTTCTCAGCTACTATTTCATCAGGGCATTTTCTAATTTGGGATATAGTTTTATAAATCATATATCGTTTCTTAGTGTAAGTAGAATTTAGTTTCTTAGTAATTGTCACATTTCTCTTTTCTTCTGAATCAGATCTTTTATTAAAAAAGATGCAACAATAAACAATAAATGAATACGCTATGTTTTACCAGATTATTTTTAATCTTTTTTGGCATATCAACTCTTAAAAACTATTTCAAAAACTTTTTAAAATTTTCTTCATAAAAAACCTTTCTCCTTACAATGACCTAAGGTCAAAACTGACAGAGAATAGTAAAAATTAAATAACTACAATGAAATATTCCTATTTGTCTTAACATTTTCATATATATATATATATATATATTGTATTTATATTTTATTAAAGATGACAGATAAGGATTTGGAGTTAGGTTTTTTATCAACCTTTTCTTCTTGGTTTGTGAGTTGTTACAAATGTGGATGAAATCTGCTTAATAATTGTCCAAAGTAAAATAAGCACCCAAGAAAATCTTTTGCCTAAATACACACACACACTCAATATATATATACATATATGTGTGTGTGTGTGTGTGTGTGTGTGTGTTTGCTTGTCATATGTTGAATATTGACTAGAAGGCCTCTTTTGACATGCTACGTAAATTGCATGGGCAGCATAACAGGAAATAGACCTGTTTCCTAAAGTAAACATAATGCAGGTGTTTCCTCAGTAGAATAAACACATGAGTTGTGTGGTTGGCATGCTAAACAGGAGACGTGTCTATGTGCAATGCATAAGTTGGAGATGTAACCATGAAGATTTGTGTAGGCATATGGAAAAGTATATAAACTGGTGAAGATTTTGACATCAGGAGAGACGAGCAGAGAATGAAGAAGACAAGCATAGAATGAAGAAGACGAGCAGAGAATGAAGAAGATGGGCAGAAGAGCCACTGCATGTTATGCCAGTGGGTGCTGGCCTCACACCAGACTGCTAAGAGTTGAGAGGTAAAGAAAAGCCTGAGCAGTACCAGACTCATGAAAGCAGAAAAATGAGGAAAATCTAAGATGATTCAGTGTCATGAGATGGCCTTGTACAAGACTTACGAAAGTCAAGTAAAAACTTAGTTGATTTGGTACCCTGAGATGGCCCTATATCAGTCTTGTGAAAGTTGAGAAGCAAGGTGAAAATAAGATGATTCAATGTCTTGAGGTGACCCTGTACCAATTTTCTGAAAGCAGAATTGAGAAGTGGTTCACTGAAGATTTGTATCTTGCTCTGTGTGTACATCTCAGGCGTCTTCAACTCTCTCCCTCACACAACCATTTTGTACATTTAAGGTAATAAAAAAAGAAGAAAAGAAGCAGATTATATTTTTTTACATCAGCATTGTCGTTGTTCTTGTATACAATATACATACATACATATATATATATATATATATATATATATATATATATAATGCACTTAAAATGATGGCATTTTTCTGTCAAATTTGTAGCACAATTTACATAAAACATTATAAGTGAAAAAAATGGGATATATGTAAGATATTCTACACATCCTTACCTTATAATGCTGAGTGTTAAGCAAGGCGGCATTAAGTACCATTTTTTAAGTCTTTGGTATGACTCGACTTGGGATTGAACTCCAACTTCCGGGCCATGGGCGAACAAAATACTTTTTCATTATTTCTCTTATTTTTATCCAAAATTCTTATCTTCATGGTGGATATTTCTTATGATTCTTTTTTGAACATGAGAAAATGTAAAATGGAACTATTTTGAGTAGGATGATGCATTACCAACATTTGAAAATAGAATGATATTTCAACTGATAGTTGCATTGGGTTGCTTAATGATGATCCAAAGAATTCTTGCCCTATGGAGGCCAGTTGGCTAGGGGTGGGAGCTGTAGAATAGACCGACTGCATCTCTACAAAGGGATAAGACCCTACAACAAGTCTCCTGGATATGATATGACACTAAATCATCTGATGGCGAGGCTCTTGTCCAGGAATTTTAGAGAATGTGGATTTGGTTGATATTTTGGGTTTTATGGCATATCAACCTTTGTAGGTTATTTAATGCCAAATCAATTTTTATACAAATAATCAGTTCTATTTCAAACAATTCAGTTTAGGATGAGTACACAGTTTATTTGTCAAAAACATTTCTATTTCAAGCTATTCAGTTTAACCAAACAGTTCTAATTCAGGTAATTCAGTTTAGTATAAGGATATATTCTTTTTAAACAGTTAAATGTCAAAACAGCTCTATATATTAAACTATTCAGTTTAGCATAAGTACAGTTTCAATGTTAAAAACAATTCCATTTCAAACAATTCAGTTTTGCATAAGTATGCAGTTTAAATGTAAGTACACAGTTTGTCAAAAACATTTCTATTTCAAGCTATTCAGTTTAGTCAAACAGTTCTAATTCAAACAATTCAGTTTAGCATAAGTATGCAGTTTAGTTCTATTTAAGCCATAGAGAGGGCCCTATCAGGTGCTACCCATTCCAGGCCAGAGTGGACCTGGAAGCAATGGCAATGAAGGGGTGCTCTGCATTCCCTAAAGCCCCAGCATAACTAGAACCTCACCATCAGATTGTTTAGTGTCATATCCAGGACACCCATTAGGGGGAGTCTTACTCCTCAACAGAGAATCAGTTGGTGTATTCTACAGCCCCAGCCGACTGGGCAAAGGGAATGTGGAGTACCCTTTCATTGCTACTGATAGGATCCTACCAACCGGTCAAATAGAACTGTTTGACATTTAAACTGTGCAAAAAAATGACTTATGCCTTGTCAAATTGTTAAAATTAGAACTGTTTGACCATTTAACTGTGTGTGAATAAATGACTGATGTCTAATTGAATTGTTAGTGATACATAGCGATACTTAGAACCATTCAACAGTGTATAGATAAAACTGTTAGTGTGGAATAATTGGAACCATTTAACTGAGTGCAAATGAATGAGTAATATTGAATAGAATTATTAGTGTCAGATAATAATAATTGCAACCATCTAACTGTGTAGAAACAATAGCAATACTTGTGTGCAAACAAATCGGTTCTCATTTAAAAATGAAATGAAACTATTCACTTACAAAAAATATGTATATCTATTTAAATGTGGGCAAACAAATGACTCATGTTAAATTGTTAAGGTTACATAGCAATACTTGAAACTATCTATTTGTGTACAAGCAAATGATTGGTTGTAAATAGTTATCTGTCTTAGACAGAAATACTTGAAGCCATTTAACCGAGTACCAAAAAACGGGTTAAGGTTTGTTTAAAAATTTTATCAAGAAAAATCATATATTCAATATATATGTATAAACAGGATTTTAACATTAAATAACCTACCAGGGTTGGTATGCCATAAAACCCAACCCAACCAACCAATCTATCCCTTTGATGGAGCCTTGCTTCTAAGCTATGGTTGTGTCAGTACTTCTGTATGGATGCACTACCTGGACACTTATGGATTGCATGAAGGAGAAGCTAGATGAGAACTACACAAGAGTGCTGTTTTGTTCTAGAAGCAGCACTCCATGAAACAGTAGCTGTGTGGTCACTTACCGCCCATCTCACAAATCACCCAACTAAGACAAACCAGACATATTTGATACTACTGGGTAAAGTAAAGATGAACTCATGAGTGATGTTCTCTAATGGACTTCAATACAAGGATATGTCAGTGTTGACCAACCAACCGAAACTTAAGCCAATTCTTTGTGGACATTGGATGCTGTCTAGAGGACCTACCAGGAGTGATGAATGATAGGGATGGACGGAGAGGGGAAGCCAAGGAACTCCATGCTATCAGCATGACTTGATGATAATAGGAATACACCTGTTGATTTGATGATGATGGTAACACAGCTGTTGATTTGATGATAATGGGAATACAGCTGTTGATTTGATGATTATGGGAATACAGCTGTTGATTTGATAATGGGAATACACCTATTGACTTAATAGGCTATTTATGCTATTTACTGAACAACCACTCGATTTTGTATTTTAAAAGCTTTCTCTTTACATCATTTCATGACACCACATTTAGCCCTATTAGCAAGCTTAGAAAATGACAAGTGTATCCTTTGTAGAGGGATTAGAACCCAACCCTAAGCTGATATCTTTTGTATGATACTAAATTGAATCTGATAATGAAGCTCCTGTTCCTGTGTGCTAGGGAGGGTGGAGCACCCTTTTATGGTCGTTATTCCCAGGTCAAGAGTGTAGTATCTGTTAGGGTTCCAAGTATGGCTTAAATAGATCTGTTTGGAAAATTTTTAGTTTTAGATGGGAATGCTTGAAGCTATATCATCATCATCATCATCATCAAGTCATGCGGACAGCACAAATTTCTCTGACTCTCTCTCTCTCCATCCATCCCTAGCATCCATCACTCCTGGCTGGTCTTCCAAATTACATACTGGTCTGGTCAGAGCTGATATCAATAAATTCTTGCTGGTCGATCAACCCTGGCATGTGTAGGGGTCCATATACTAGTGTTGGCTAACCTTATAATATCTTAAAAAGGCTGAAGTAAGCATTAAATAACCCAAAAAGGATGTACATGCCATAAAACAAACCAATAAATTTATTAATTCCTATTGTAATTATTATGGATTTAAGTTTTTTAGAGTCACAAAATAATATCATACAGAACTTTGCCAAATAAGTCTTAAAACTAAATCAAACAATAAACATTTTTGCATAACCTGAAACTGAATTCTAAGAAGGATGGGATTAATGATAATACAATATCAATAAATCTTTTGGGGAATTGTAAGGCTAATAGATATATCCTGATATGGCTTATAAGTCCATTTTATAAAACCACTTATTTTCTTTTAATTTCTTTCTTTCACATAAAATGAATTTAAAAAAATAAACGCCAAAGAATAAACTTTTTTTACCACCTAAATGAAAAAAAATAAAAGTGTACACATTTGTCAATACAATGTCAGAAATCAGGCTGCATATATGTAACTGAGTCAAAATGTTCCACGTTGAAAGGCCATCTTAATTTGCTGCATTTAATTGTCAAGAAAATACTTGTTTTGGAGAGGGCATAACTACTTATCGAAACCATTTAGTTGCTAAACAGGTTTCATTGAAAATTGCTGAGCAAAACGTTTAAATTCTTCCACTTACACTTTGCAGACCTGTAAAATTTTGCTGAATCATTTATCTAGGAATTATTATTATGGGATATTGCTTTTAACTGCTCTTTTCTATTTTACAAAATGAAAGAAAAAGAAAACAAATAAAAAGTTACTTTTTTTTTATACACATCCTCCCTCCAATCTTTTCTATTCCAAATTGCCTCAATAGCAATATCATATTTCCTCTTTGCTTTTATTAAATGCTTTATCAAAATATATAAAACAAATTAAATGGATTAAAAGCTAAAAAATTACAATTAAAATACCACTACCCATACTACTACAACTTTTAATAATAATAATAATAATAATAATAATAATAGTAATAGTAGTAGTAGTAGTAGTAACATCATCATCTTTAATATCAATTGCCCTCCAAATATGAAAGCCACAAAATGGCTGAATCTGGCTGTAATAGATTGATCAACTTAAGTGGGGTTATTTCTTCTTGAATTGCAAAATTCATGCTCAAGGCTTAAAAGGTGAAGAAGCTGCCATCTTTAAATTGTAAAATTTCATACTTTAAGGCGAGTTTAAAGAAAGTGCACATACTTCATACTTAAAGTATTCTTTTTGGGAAGGAAAAAAAAATGGAATTAACCTTTAGCTATGTCCCTGACACAAGTGGGTATTCAGGGCCTACTTCATAATACTTGCTTCCTTCTTCTATTCCTCTTCCTATTCCTCTTCCTTTCAAAACTCCTCCTCCTCCTCCTTCTTTTCTTTCTCCATTTCTCTTCCAACTTCTCTTTTCTTGTGATTCTCTATCAATTTTTCTTTATCTTTTGGTTTTTGTTGATATTATTATTTATTTCTATTTATTTTTTGTCTTTTGTTTTTTAAAAAGCAAGAAATGCTCTTAGACATTTTATTCTCTGTGTTAACAGTTAGACATTAATCTATACTGAACTTGTGAAAGGTTTCCTTAAGAAATCTTCGAATGAGTTTCCTTCAGCTTGGAATTTCATACATTATCCACAGCTATCAAGCCAATTAATGGAGTAGTTATTTTTTGGAGGGGACTGTGTGTGTGTTTTTTTTTCTTTGAAATCTTTTTTGTTGTTTTTGCTATTGTTGTGAATCTGGTACTTGATTTTGTTATGCTATAGTTTTTTTTGTGTTTTTCTTTTTAGCATCTTTGTTGTCTCTTTCCTCGTTTTGTTTTTCTTCACGTCCTTTTTCTTATTCTAGTTTTATACCTTTACTTTGTTTGATACTCAAATCTTTTTTCATTATTCATTTTTTTAATACTATTCTTTCTTTCTTTCTTTCTTTCTTTCTTTCTTTCTTTCACTAGCATATTCTATTTTCTTATTGTCATTATGTTTCCCTTCCCTTCTGTTCTCCTTTCGTCCTTTCTTCTTGATCTCCTTTTTTTCTTTATTTTTTCCAACCTTTCTCTTTTTCTTTGTTTTTTCTCATACTTTTCTTCTCTTCTTTTTTCTTCTCATTCTAGTTCTTTCTATTCTTTTTCTACTCTTTTTCTTTTCTTCTCTTTCTTCACCTATTTTTTCTCTTTGTTTTGCATTCTTCTTCTTCTTCTTCTTCTTCTTCTTCTTCTTCTTCTTCTTCTTCTTCTTCTTCTTCTTCTTCTTCTTCACCATGATGTTTTTCTATCTGGTTTCTTTGTTAGTATAAAAAAAAATCATTCTTTTTCTTCTGCTTGACTTACTTCAATTAAGATTCTTTAATTCTTTTCTATGTCTTGCTCTTACCTCCCTAACCACTAGACATTCATCTCACAACTCATTCCCCTTCCTCAACCAAAAGAATCCATGCAGTACCCTTTTTCACATACCATTCTTTGCCTTTCATTTTCTTTTTCAATCTCAATTTTTCATTTTTTGGAACCAGTTTTTTGGAAAAATCTTTTCTCTTACCTCTCAATTTCGATCCCCACCCCCAACTCCAAGGATGAAGAATTGCATTAATGTATGGTCATTCTAGTTACAAACATTCATGTGACTTTCATTTAATCAACCATCAGGTTTCTTTGGTTGCATTCTTCAAAGAAACTTTGTCAAGTGGAAGAAAGCCATCTAGGATAGTATAATTGAACGGATTTCCACCATTGGGACAGCCAACTAAAAAAGCAAGGCTTCTCTTCAATTCATATTATTTTCATTATAGTATATACATGCCACTAGATTTTCACTAACTTTCTAAATTTTTCAAAGTAGAAGAGAGAGAGATAGACAGACAGACAGAGACAAACAAAGAAAGAGGGAGAGAGAGAGAGAGAGAGAAGTGTTGATGTACTTCAAAATCTAAGCACTTTTAAGAGGGAGAAAAAGAGAGAGAGAAAGAGAGAGAAAAAAGAGATAAAGAGAGAGAAGGGAAGAGAGAGAGAGAGAGAGAGAGAGAGAGAGAGAAAGAGAGAAAAAGAAACTGAGAGAGAGTGAGTGAGAGAGTGAGATATAGTGCTGATTGTGATGCATTTCAAAATCTTAGCACTTTTAAGTTTGCCATAAACTATATCACAATACAAGCGGATGGAAAGACTGGTTCCTAGGTAGATGCTTCAGAAGTGTCCCCTTTCTTAAAAATCTAACAAGTTTTGTGCCAGGCCTTTTAAAAATATTCAGTAAGAGAAATATTGCAGAATCTGGGGGTTTAAGAGGAAGGGCCTATAGTTGAAAATTTATCCCACTTCTTTTAAAAAAAAAAAAAAAAAAGAAGAAAACAAAATCTTCAAAATATATTTCTTTCTTGGCAAAGCAGGAAAAAGAAAATAATAAAAAATGAAGAAAGAAAGAAACCAATTTCCTTTTTCTACACTTTCGACTTGCACAAAAAAATCAAATGAGGGTGATTAAATAGGGGGAGTCATCTGTTATTGTTACGGTCTGTTGGTTGTACACAGATGATCATAGGATATGATGGGTCTGGCCAGGCTGGGTGAATAAGACAACTGAAAGGAGTTAAGGAGAATAGAAAGGTGTTTGGCCTCATGGCTGGATGACTCTTTACACACTTGTAAACAATATGCATCTAAGGGAGTATTGATTTTCATCAATGATTAGTTTCAATATTTGCAGACATATGACACAGTCAGCCAAAAGAAAAAAATGTTTATTTACTTCTTTATTCACTCCTTGTAGTTTTAAGTAAAGTTTTCTTACAGATTTCATTATATATATATATATATATATATATGTATATGTATATATATATATCAGTGCCTGTGCCAGGAGTAGGACTTCTTGAGCTCAGCCTAAAGAGATATTCTCTCAAGTCTATCTATTTCGAAGTAATAAAAATTATCTCAGAATGAGTTATTTGTGCTTGATTTTTGTTGGACTCAATGTCTGTTGTGGCTTGTTAGGGACCAGAAAGAAGACATGGAAGAAGAGAAAGTTAGTAGAACAAGTGTATTGAATAAACAGAACATATATACAAATTAAAAGTATTAGTACAGCAGGTAGAAGTGTTCTTCAGAAACTCTCAGATTCGACTGCTGGGAGGAAGTCTCCTTGAGAGTAAATTGGGTTTGTATTTATGAAGGAGGAAGAGTTCATTATCATGTAGATAGGCCACCATAACAGTGTCCTGACTTTAGCCATCATGAATAATGATTTTAACTTGCTAACATTTAATATTTTGCTTTATTTTTTATTTCTTATAATGTGGATTCAGATAAATTTTTCTGACAATGTTCATTATAATTTAGCACAAGGATAAAGATAATGTGGCTAGTTATTTCAGGCCCATGAAAATCAACCCAAAATTAACAAACAGAATCCTTCTAATTACAGAACAGAGATTTCAAGCCAAAATGATAAAAAATAATCTTCAAAAATCTCAAGTGTTCTTTACTTCCATTTTTCAAAGAATGTATTTTTGTTTCAAATTAACAGCTAAATTTTGACTGAAAATAATATTTTTCCATTTATAATAATTTTTGTATCTTGCTAAGGAACCAATACACAGTAAAACAGAATTAATTATTTATAAACACAAGTGGTACAGTCCGACTAGTATTATAAGTCTCTCGCTGTAGGTGTTATGTCCGAAGTTGATCTTCAATGACCGATATCCTTCAGAGCTCTTCTGTCTCAGCTTCTGCTTCTATCTCACTTCTCCCACCTTCTGGAGACACGGCATCTTTTGTACTTCTGCAATACCAGAGGTAACATAGTACCAGCCACTATACAACAATAATAATAATAATAATAATAATAATATTTTCCATTTATAATAACCAACCAACTAAACTGAATTGTTAAATATAGAAAACTATACTTACATGTAAACCCATGCTTATGCTAAACTGAAATGTTTGAAATGGAACTGTTTTTTGATATTGAAAATATACTTACACTAATCTGAATTGTTATATATAGAACTGTTTTGACATTTTACTGTGTAAACAAAATCTGTACTTACTCTAAACTGAATTAGCTGGATTATAATTGTTTGAATAAGCTGAATAGTTTGAAATAGGAATGTTTTTGATAATTAAAATGTGTACTCATGCTAAACTGAATTGTTTGAAATAGAACTGATTATTTAAATAAAAATGGATTTTTTGTAAAATAACCTACAAAGGTTGATATGCCTTAAAACCCAACCAACCAACCAACCAACCAACCAACCATTCATTTATAATAATAATAATAATAATATTCATAATAATAAAAATATTTTTCCATTTATGATACAATAATATAATGATATTTAATAATTATAATATAATACAAGTAAAATTTGATAAGACAACATCAGCTCCCCAAAGTATTTGAGTCCCATCTAAGTTCTCTGTATGCTCTTATTTGTGTATGCGTGTGCTTGTGAGTGTATGTGTACTCTTGTGTATGTATACATGTGGATGAATTTACTCCATTGACACAGACATTGAGCAATTAACATTAAAGATTCAAGTGGTTAGTTGTCAAATATTAGCTATGTTAACCAATACCGGTACAGAGATTTGTTTAATTGTATTTAGAAAAAATATTGTTGGATGCTAAAACTCTTATATTCTAAATTATATGTATAGTGAATTATATAAAAAATAAGAGCCTTAGTAAAACTGGTAACCTAGACTCACCACACATACACACACACACACACACACACACACACACACACACACACATATATATATATTTATCTGCTGTATTCATATTTAATTAGTTGGGTATATGAGAAGGTACAGAAAAGTTCTTGATATAAAAAGAAGAGAATGATAATTTTTTAATGAATTTTTGTGGAAGGTTTGGTTTGGTTTCTTTGTTTAATGTCATATCAATCTTTGTAGGTTATTGTATATCAAAGGCAGCCGATACTATTTAACCTATAGCTGGGAGAGGATAATGGGGTCCTTACCTTTCTCGAGGGTATTAGTCTAAAACTGAACATAACTGCTTAACTGGAGTTCAAACTCTCTTACTTTGTGGTTGCAGTCCTGCACTTTACCAGTTAGGCTACGGGGACTCTCAAGGATCAAGGAAATATCACAAATAATGGGCCAAGTTCATTGAACGATGTATTGAATATGTGGAATAGTGGGAACGTTTCATCAGTCGAGGTCTTTCTCTTTTGGTCAGGCCCAGAACTTTTCATTAACTTTTATGTTTCATGGCTCTATGTTATTTCTTTCTTTACTGTTCAAATAAATATTCAGTGCATATTCACAAGAAGAGGAGCGTCTCTGTGACACAGTGACTAATGTGCTGGACTTTAACATTCTATTAAGTGAGGTTGAACTACAATTGTGCTATGACATTCCCTTTCAGACTTATACTCTTGGGAAAGGTATGAATCCCCTCATCTCCCCATTTTATAAAAATGGCTTTGGAATAATATATATATATATATATATTGAGACCCACAGACAGACTGTTTCATTGTATCACAAATCTTTATTGTGGGTAGACATGCAGGACACTTAAAGCTGGGATTGAAACTCAATCTTTTTATATATACATGAATATATATATATATACAGTTCCTTCAATAAATAAGGGAAATTTTTTGAAAAAAAAGCAAAATAAATGAATTTTTTTTTCAGAATTTTTTTCCACAAATGAGGAATTCTGTCTTCTTTGGAATTGGTTTTTCTCAAAAATTATTTTAATTCCACTAAAATATTTGGTTTGAAGCTATTTAAAATGGCAGCAAACCAAACAGTGTTCTAAGCTTGAACAGAGGTCTGTCATGAAATTTTTGCTGGCTAAGAAGTGCAAACTATGTAAAATTTTAAGTGGCTAAGAAGTGAAAACACACCAAAATTTCCAGAAGAATGTGTAATGTGCATGGAGATATAAAATATCTTTACAAATCAGCAAAACATGGCTTTGTCACTATGAGGCTGAGTTAAAAAGACAGACAATGGTGTGGAAACATATTCACTATCTGGTAAAGAAAAAGTTCTTGGTGCAGTTGTCAGTAAAAAAGGTCATGCTGACAGTCTTGTAGGACAAGAAAGGACCTATCACTATGGATTTCCTTTATTGCCATTGCTCTGGCTTGGAGTAGTAGCACCTGATAGGGTCCTATCTATGAGTCAAATAGAACTAAACTTTGTACTTATGCTAAACTGAATTGTTTGAAATAGAACTGTTTTGACATTCAACTGTGTGTAAACAAAAATCTGTACTTAGGCTAAATAGAATTGTTTGAAATATAACTGTTTATATGTATAAATTGGATATGGCATTAAATAACCTAAAATGGTTGATGTGCCATAAAACCAAACTAAACCAAACCTTATTCATTGTATGATCCTCATATACTTATGTATTAACATATATAAATATATATACATATATACACACACCTGTATGCACGTATATGGAGATAAAACATATAATTTATGATTTTAGCTTTCCATATCTATATGTATAAAAGAAGAGATAGCATATATCAACCATTATCAAAGTTTGTGTAAGTTTTGTTCTAAGCTGATAACTTCATTATTTATCATTACTTTCAGTGTCTTTTTCATTTTCTATCTTGAACTTTTCTTTGTAGTTTATTTATACATACATATATATATATATATATATATAGAGAGAGAGAGAGAGAGAGAGGTCAGGGAGAAAGTTGTGAAGTCAACTTCTATAAGGATGATAATTTTGTTTGGTTAAAAATCTTTCACAATGGAAATGGAAAAGGAAAACTATATACAGTAGTTATGAAATCCATTGTATTGTCATATCCTAATTAACTTGAAATGAAATATCGAATAGTTTTTGCTGAAACTTCTTACGTTTCAAAGTAAAGTGTCAGTACAAATAAATCATTTAATTTTACCTTTGGCACTTACAATTTCAGGAGTGATGGCTATTTCTAGGATGTAGGAAATTTTTTGGGGAAAAATTTCTTATGTTTTATTTCGTTATATCAGTAAGCCTGAACTCAGCGGAAGGGTTGGGTAAATCAGTAATACATCCATAAGTCTACAGCATAATGTCATCATTTGTAAATGCTCTTAATCTAATGCATATCCTGGGTATGACACTAAACTGTATTGGATGGTGAGGCTCTGAGAAGTTTGGAATACTCCATGGCATTCTATATGAGTATAGAACGCCATGGAATACTCCTTTATTGACTTTGTTCCCAGTTCCACTCTGACTCAGATTAGGGTCAAATAGAACTGTTCAATCATTTACTAAGGATTTTTATTATCATTGAAACCATAGCTCTGTGCAAATTATTTATATGAAATCAGAATACTTGTTAAATAGAATTATTAATGTTTAATAACAATACTTGAAACCATTTAATTGTGTGCGAACAACTGTTTAATATTAAATAGAATTGTTAGTATTAGATAGAAATACTTGAAACTATTTAGAATTATTAGTGTCAGCAATACTTAGAATTATTTGAATCATAGAATTATTAGTAGTTGATAGAAATACTTGAAACTATTTAGAGTTATAAGTGTCGATAGTGTACAAATAATCAGAGAATTAATTATTTTTTTTTTTATTTATTGTGGACTTTTTGTCCTCATTTTGGTAGTTATTGTGTTGTTTCTTCTTTCACTATGTTTCAGCCAAATTTCACCTCTGGCCTTCTTCAGGTGATTTATTGTGACCTCGGATAGGAATGCTGAGTCTTGTAACCGTATCCCCAGTAATTACTGCCTTCCATAGTTGTTGTCTATCGCATCATGTTTTTGACCAAGTAAACCTCTGGCCGGCTTGGGTAGGATTTTAAACTACTGTCATCTGACAATGCTCACTTGGAACCGTAGAGACTCAACGCCTCTATCTGCTGCGCCATGGGCCTCGAAGGGCGATCAAGGATGGATTTTTTGGTCTTATAAATCCAATTATTTGTTCTCCTTATCTAGTCTTTCATAGTCGGGTCCATAATGAATCTGTGATTGTAATTGTATACAAATAAATGATCCTATTTACCAACCCCTCCGCTCGGGCAGGATATGACACAAGGTCAAATTTTAAGCGGAGTTTAACAGGTTTTGAATTCAGAGTTTTCCTTCTCCTAGACTAGTTGCCTAACCAAGGCTGAAGAACCTAGTCTGCCCTACTATTTACCCATAGCTGGAGGGAGATAAGGGGGTTCATACCTTTCCCAAGGGTATTTGCCCGAAAGTGAACGTAATAACGCGACTGGAGTACGAACTCGCGTACTACGATTCCGCAGTCCATCGCTTTAACCAGTACACCACGAGGACACCCCCAAATAAATGATGAATATTAAATAGAATTATTAGCATCAGATTGCAGTCCTTGAGACCATTTAACTATGAATAAATAAATGATTAATATTAAATAGAATTATTAGTGTTTGATAGCATTACTTGAAGCCATTTACCTTTGAGCAATTGCCCAGTCAGTTGGGGCTGTAGAATACACTGACTGCTTTTCTGCAGAGAGGTAAGACCCCTCTCCTATTAGTGTCCTTGGTATGACACTAAACAATCTGATGGTGAGGTTCCAGTAATGCAGGAGCTTTGGAGAATGTAGGGTATCCCTTCATTGCCATTGCTCGCAGGTCCACTCTGGCCTGGAGTGGTAGCACCTGATAGGGTCCTATCTATAGGTCAAATAGAACTAAACTGCATACTTATGCTAAACTGAATTACTGGAAATAGAACTGTTTTGATATTTAAACTGTGCACATAGGCAAAACTGAAATTTTTTAAATAGAGTTGTTTGTGAAATTGAAACTGTACTTACTCTAAACTGAATTGCTTGAATTAGAACTGTTTGATAAAATTGAATAGCTTGAAGTAGAAATGTTTTTGATAATAAACTGTGTACTCATGCTAAACTGAATTGTTTGAAATAGAACTGATTATTTGTATAAAAATGGATTTAGTGTTAAATAACCTATAAAGGTTGATATAACATAAAACCCAAACAACCAACCAACCAACCAACCAACCAACCTCTGGGCAAACAAATGAGCACTAACAACTCATTTAAAAACAAAGTACCGAGAAACTATTCACTCACAGTTTGTATATAAACCCAAAAATTTTTGGCTCTAAATTACTCAGAAGGGTCGATATGCCATTAAACACCAACCAACCAACCAACCAACCAACCAAAATTAAACCAATGCTTCTTCATTAATAGCATCGTTTGGACTATATGTGATAAAAGTTTTGGCTCAAAATACAACAGATAAATGTGATAGGCAAAAGAATCGGTGAACCTTTTTTACATATGAAGATTGGCTGAATAGATAGGCTCATGAAAATACTCTCTAAGAATGTAACCAAATGTCTTCCATCATTGTTGTGGTGCTTGGATCACACTGGTTAAAAAGTCATCATCAGCAGGTATGATCTTTTCAGCCCCACCTCATATTTGTATGTGTGTTTTTCTGACCAAAACATTTATGGCTAATTTTAAACACATCCTGCCCCTACTTTACAAATATCTTCCAAGTCTAGAATTGAAAAAATCATCTGATGCAAAATTTTTGCTGTAACATTGATATATATATATATATATATATATATATATATATATATATATATATATATGTTTTAGGTGTTACAGTGATATATACGTTTTTTGTTTTTACAGTGAAATACATTTGGGTTTTTGCAGGGATATATATATATATTAGCTGTTACAGAGATAAACATTCATTTTTTGGGGCTGTTATATAAGTATAATATATATATATATTGAAATACGTATGTCCATGAAGAGATTTGTATTTTTTAATTAATTAATTTATCTATTTTGTTCTTACATATAGGTATGTTTCCAGTTTCTTGTTTTCATCAGAGAACATATATGGCACAACAAGCTGGAAACAAACACATATGTAAGAACAAAATAAATAAATAAATAGAAAAAATACAAATCTCTTCATGGACTTACATACTTAAAAATAGTTTTATCCTCTCTTTGGACCTACAACAAAAATTTGTATATTTATATATATATATATATATATGTGTGTGTGTGTGTGTGTGTGTGTGTGTGTGTGTATTTATATATATATATATATATATATATATATATATATATTTGTACATACCGGACATTGGCCTAGCGGTTAGATTGTTTGCCAATGGCCCGGCAGACCTGGGTTCAATCCCAGGTCGAGTCATACCAAAGACACAAAAAATGGTACTTGATGCCTCCTTTCTTAACACTCAGCATTATAAGGTACGGATCAAGGGTAAAGTAAAGCAATCCAGGGAAGGAGTAGCGCCCTCCCCTACACCTTGGTGTAGTAGCTATCGAAAAGGGAGCCTTCGGGTCACCCTCGACTATGGTCGCCAACTTTACTTTACTTATATTTGTTGTTACAGTGGTATACATATATGTATTTTGGCTATTACAAAAATAATACTTTTTTTGGCAGTTGCAAAAATAATACACCCCCATATATATATATATATATATATATATGTATATATATTTGTTCTTACAGTGATACACATATACATATTTTGGCTGTTACAGAGATAGGCACCCACAACAGAGAACAGGACACACACTCTGGGAAAGAGAAAGAAAGGAAAAAACAAAAAAAAGAGAAAGAAAGAATCAACCCCAACAGGGAATCTATTACTAAATTAAAAGAAACAACCAGCCCATCGAAACAGTGACTTCTATAGAAATGAATACCACACTTGTAAAAAACATAAAAGTTTCGGAAGAAAGCAACAATATACATATATTCTGTTACAGTGATATATAGTTTTGCCATTACAGTGATATACATACATACTGGGGTTAGACAAAATAATGGAAACACCTAAAATCATAATTTTGAAACTCTTATAAAATCATCAAATTTTTGTTATTTTATGTCTTTTGATTTATTAATAATTTTTCCCGTCTTACTTTACTAAAATAGTTGATTTTTTCTTCATCTGAAGAAATCAATCAAATTCATTAAAATGGCAGATCTATTAGACTTTAAAAGAGTTGAAATTGTGGGTGCTTATATGACAGGTGCTAGTGTAACAAAAACTGCCGAATTATTTGGTGTAGCAAGGAGTACTAAGAAATGACAGCATTTGAGAAAGAAGGAAAAAATCTTCTTGCTGAACTAAAACTTGGGAAGAAAGCAAAAGCTGTCAGATAGATAGTGTCAAACTCTTATGCAGATTGTTCGGAAGGATCAAGAGAATATAGCTCCAAAAATGACTGCAGAGCTTAATAACCATCTTGAGAAGCCAGTTACCTCAAAAACAGTTAGAAGGGAGCGGCACTGAGCCAGATTTCACAGGAAGGCTTCAATTAAAAAGTCATGATAAAATAAATTAGTTTGAAATTTCCAGATGTTTCCATTATTTTGTCCAGCCTCTGTATATTCTAGCTGATACAGTTATATACATATAATATATTGACATTACAGTGATATATATATATATATATATATATATATATATATATTTACTGTTACAGAAATATAAGTTAGTAAATTGGCTGACTGCTGTCAAGGACAACCCAAAGGATCCTTTTTCAATTTCTACTACACTGAGGCACACTTACACTTGATCCATACTTTACAATGTTGAGTATAAAGTAAGTTGGCATCAAGTACCATTTTTAGTCTTTGGTATGATTCAACCTGGGCATGAACCCTGGTCTCCTGGACCACTGGTGAACACTAATATATTTTTTGCTGTTTTATATATATATATATATATATATATAAACATTCTTTTGTTGTACATATATATATTTGCTGTTACAACGATATATCTATATACATATTTGTTACAGTGACATACATATCTATATTTTTGCTATTACTGAGATATATACTATATATATATATATATATATATTATATATATATATTTGATTGAACATTGTAGATATTTTTGTCTACATATTTTTTTGTAAATCATTTTAAGTTGCTGTATCAATCCTATGATATTCAGTGGAAATTAGTTGATAAACCTTCCATAATTAGTAATTTCCCAAGTATTTTCTGCCCAACCCGGGGCCATCATCAGGGGAGGATGTATTACAAAAGTGATGTCACTTTTATATGTACATTACTACTTTGTAAGAATGAGCATTTGTACTAGTGTATTGTGTAGCTTTTACTTTTAAAATTTGTTTCTATAAATAGCGTCAGTAACAAAAGACATTTATGTACATTAGACTTGGATTCAAAATTAATTCTATTAAATTTGGCTCATATATTTCTAATATGTAGCACCTCAAGAATCAAGATTTTGCTTGTTATTTTGTTGTTCTAATATTGTTTTCGGTAAGAATTTTCTGAAATTCAGTTGTCGGGCATGAATGTTCTTTTACATGTTGTGCTATGGAACTGATATCAGAAAGGTGCATAGTAAGTCTTCTCAATAGGGTAGTTGACGTTAAACGTACATATTGTTGTTTTCAGAGATACAATATATATATATATATATATATATATATTGGGTGTTATACAGCGATATTACAGTTTTGCTGTTGCAGCGATATAAATAAGTATATATATATATATATATTTGTGGTGTGTGTGTGTGTGTGTGTGTGTGTGTGTATTTACTGTTACAGTTCTATGTATATATATATGTATATATATATATATATATATATATATAGATATATAGATGTATAAATTATCATTTACCGTGATATATATATATATATATATATATAAAAAACAATCATGCCCAACAACAGAACTACGAAAATTCTCACCGACAACACAACAATACTCGAACATCAAAATAATAAACAAAAACTTCAGATTCTCGAAGCACTATATATTAGAAACCTGCAACCAGCACTTAATAGAATTAATTTTCAAACCAGTGCTAACGTACTTAAATGTCTTTAGCTACTGGCACTATTTACAGAATTACATTTAAAAGCAAGCGCCATAATCTCCAACAGCAAAGACGTCCTTACACAGTAGTAATTTGCTAAAACAAAAGTTACATCACTTTTTGTAACAGATTCTCCCTGATGATGGCCCAAAGTCGGGCAGAAAGTACTAGGGATACATACAACTATGGACAATACCTAAATCAATTCCCCCCGAATACGATAAAAGTAATACGGGGAATTCGAACGGATCCAAAAGAAAATATGTAGGCATAAAATGTCTATTATGTTTAATGAAATTTGTATATATATATATATATATATATATTTTGGTTGTTACAGTGATACAAATATATTTTTTTATTATTACAGTGATATACATAGATAAGGAAGCAGCTCATTTACAAAAGTAGTGATCTGTTAGATATGAAAAAATAATTTTCATTCAGTGGGCATCTTTGTTAATTTTTCCTTGCTTCTTTTGTGACATGTTAACTCATTTAATAACTATTAAAAAAACTGAGAAAGGTGAACAACTTTTTTTTCACAAAAAATAAGCTTGATTGCAATCTAACAAGGATCTTACTTAAGGTATCTCTACTTTGATAATTTTCTTTTAATAAATAAATAAATAGATATGCAATATTACCAGTTCAATTTTCATCACTTCATTTGTAGCATATAACTCTTTTAAAAATATATTTTGAAAACTTTCAAAAATATTAGTTTTTCTATAACTCTGTCTGTCTGTCTCTCTCAATATATATATATGAATAAATTATCTATCAGAATGGAAGGGAAATAAAACATGAAAACCAATTTAGCATAGTTTTTCTATATTCATTATAATACTTCACTCTCTACAAATTTCATTGGATAATGATTTTGAAAAATGTTTAGTTTTAGGAATAACGTTCAGTAACATTACAATGGCTAATGAGGTTGTTATGACAACGTAATCAAGAATGCCAGTTGGTAAGAAAATGTTAAAAATAAGAAAGGAAAAATATTTATAATTGTCCCTAAACAATTAAATCAAAAAAGAAAAACCAATGTTCAACTTAATTTGACAAACGTTTATCCATTAGCATAATAAAAACTTATTCCAACATTCACTAATTTTAATGTGGTGGCATTTGGTATGGCTTCTTTATTTAATGGCATATCAACTTTTGTGGGTTATTTAATGCTAAAGCGGTCCTTGGAAAAGAACAGTAGAGCTACAATTTAACCCCTAACTGTATCGAAACAATTAAATGTACAAACCATGAATATCAAAAACATAAGGGAATTCATACCTTTCCTTTGAGTATTACTCAGAAAGAGAATGTAATTACATGATTAGTGATGAACTTACTTACTAGGATGTCTCTACTCAGTACTAGCCACTACATCTCAGGGACTCCTCCATTTTAATGTGGTATTCAATATAACCGGCCCATTGGCCTAATGGTTAAAGTGTTTGCCAATGGCCCAGGAGACCTGGCTTCACTACCAGGTCAAGTCATACCAATGACTCAAAAGATGGTACTTGATGCCTCCTTGCTTAACACTCCGCATTATAAGGTTCAGATCAAGTGTAAAGTGGGGCAATCCAGGGAAAGGAGTAGTACCCTTCGCTACACCTTGGTGTAGTAGCTATTGAGAAGGGAGCCTTTGGGTCATCCTCGACTATGGTTGCCAACTTTACTTTATTCATTATTAACAATTCTAAGCATACAAAAGTAATCCACCCTGTTACCTCGGGCTGTAGAATGCGTCAACTGCATCTCTGCAGAGGGGTAAGACCCCCCCACGAGTCTCCCGGATATGACACTAAAGCATCTGATGGTGAGGCTCCATTCCTGGAGCTGTGGAGAATATGGAGTACCTTTTCATTGCCTTGACTCCTCCATCCACTAAGACCTAGAGTGGTAGTACCCGATAAGGTTCAAACTATGGTTCAAAGAGAACTGTTTAACCATTTAACTGTGTGCAAACAAATAGCTGATGTTAAATTGAATTGTTGATGATAGATAGCTACTCTTGAAACCATTTAACTGTGTGCAAATAAATAAGCCATTTAAGTGTGAGCAAAAAATTGATTAATACTAAACAGAAGTATTCATGTTAGGAAGGAATGCTGGAAAACATTTAATAGTGTGCAAAAATTTAATTCTTGGAATTACAAAGCAAAACTCGGAACCATTTATCTGTGTGCAAATGAATTATGTTAATTAGAATTATTAGCAATACCTGAAACCACTTCACTGTGTACGAATAAATGATTCATATCAAATAGAATTATTAGTGTTCGATAGCAATACTTAAAACCATTTAACTGTGTACAAACAAATTAGCTCAAATTTTCTAAAAATAAAATAGCTCTAACTTTTTAAAAATGTAATTACCAACAAAATATTTACTTAGTGATCGTATATGTATAACCATTTGACAGTGTGCTTACAAATGACAAATGTTAAATTAAATTGTTAGAGCTATATAGCAATACTTGAAGTCATAAAATTTTATGGAAATGTATAATTAATAGTTAATAGAATTATTTGTGTTAGATTTTAATACTTGAAACCATTTGTTAATAAATGAGTCAGAACTTATTTAACAATGTTATCAACCAACTATCATATATATTTGATATATCTATGAACAGGATTTGGCATTAAATAACCTTAAAGGGTTGATTTGCCATAAAATCCAATTAACTAACCAACCAGTAATATTTTAATATCCTTTAATTCAAAGCTTAAATGACAGTCATAAAAACAATTCTGAATACTTTTTCTTTCTGACTTTTTAAAGTTTCATTCTGATCTACAATGTTCCCAAATTGTTTTCTTAAAATGAAAGATTTTTCTGAACCACTATTAGATGAATAGTCCTATAAACAGTACACCAAATTGGTTTTCACATCTGTCTAGCTCTCTGTATCTATTATTTTATCTGGTTGGGAGTCCTAATGCCATAAAATAGCTAATGCTCTACTGAGACATTCTAATAAGCAAGTTCTAATGTTTTTCCACAAAGATGATATATACATATATGACTTATATATAATATGTCATATAGTGGCTAACATGCTGGACTGAGTTATACTAATAAGCAAGTCCAAATTCCAGTCAAGATGGCAACTGTAGTCAAGGGTGACCTGAAGTCTCCCTTTTCAATAGCTACTACATCAAGGTGTAGTGGAGGGTGCAACTCCTTTCCTGGGATTGCTCCACTTTACCGTTGATGCTTACCTTATAATGCTGAGTGTTAAGTAAGGAGGCATGAAGTAGCATTTTTTGAGTCTTTGGTATGACTCGACCAGGAATTGAACCCAGGTCTCCCAGGCCATTAGTGAACACTCTAACCATCATGCCAATGTCCGGTACTCTAGTCATAGAACTGTCCTTCAACAAAGATGACTTGGGCCTTTAATAACCTTGGAAGGATGATGTACCATTAATTCAAGTAACCAAATAAACCAAACCAAATATATATATATATATATATATATATATATATATATATATATATATATATATATATATATATATATATATATATATATATATATATATGAGGTTGTTTTCAAGCTGACATAAAAGTAGCTAGGTTTCGATGATTCCAGCTTGAAGTATCTCATGTGCCTAGCCATACTGATGAGTTGTGATACAATGAAACAGCCTGTGTGAGGATGTCAATACATATGCTACCCCCCATCCTAGGAGTTCAGCACTCTTGCGAAGAAATTAACAGTTGCCACTCGTGTAATGCAAAGCTCTTCTAATGAATTGAGCACTCTGGTTTCCATTTGGGGCTGTAGAATACACCGACTGCTTCTCTGCACAGGGATAAGACCCCACAAATGAGTGTCCTAGATATGACACTAAACAATCTGATGGTGAGGCTGGAGCTTTGGGAAATTTGGAGTACTCCTTCATTTCCGTCGCTCCCAGGTCCACTCTGGCCCAAAGTGGTAGCACCTGATAAGGGTCCTATCTATGAGTTAAATAGAACTAAACCATGGTTCCTTGAGTTTACTGTTTTTTTGCATTTAAACTGCGTATTTATGCTAAACTGAATTGCTTGAAATAGAGCTATTTTGACATCTAAACTGTGTACTTATGCTAAACGGAATTATCTGAAATAAAACTGTTTTAACATTATCTCAGTGTATTGCCCAGACGGCTGTGACGGAAGAATACACCAACTGCACCTCTGCTGAGGGGTAAACCCCCCCCACCAATGAGTATCCTAGATATGACATTAAACAATCTGATGGTGAGGTTCCAGTAATGCTGGGGCTTTGAGGAATGCAGAGCACCCTATCTTTGCCACTGCTCCCAGGTCCACTCAGGCCCGGAATGGTCACATCTGATAGGCCCCTATCTATAAGTTAAATAGAACTAAGCTGCATGTTTATGCTAAACAGAATTGTTTGAAATAGAACTGTGCACTAAACTGAATAGCTTGAAATAGAAAGGTTTTTGATAATTAAACTGTGTACTTACGTTTAAACTGAGCACTTATGCTAAACGGAGTTGTTCGAAATGGAATTGTTTTTGACATTGAAACAATACTTACGCTAAACTGAATTGTTTGATATAGAAGTATTTTGACATTTAACTGTGTGTAAGCAAAATCTGTACCAATATGAAACTGAACTAGCTGAATTAGAACAGTCTGAATGAACTGAATTGCTTGAAATAGAAATGTTTTTGACAATTAAACTGTGTACTCATGCTAAACTGAATTTTTTGAAATAGAACTGATTATTTGTACAAAAATTGATTTGGCATTAAATAACCTACAAAGGTTGATATGCCATAAAACCCAAACAACCAACTAACCAGTTTCCATTAGCATAAATGTAAACAAAAGGAAAATTACTACATATATGTTGAAATTCCCACACTTATGTTGGCACAGCTGATGGCTGTGAACTTGTCATCAGCCTGATATGAAGTTAACCAGTTTTCAATCCTAGCTAGAAGCATCTCACATGTCTAGCCACACTGATGAGTTGTGATACAATGAAACAGTCTGTCTGTGGATGACAATATATATATATATACATATATACAGTACCACCCTTAAAAAAGTACACCCCAAAACATTTTTAATTAAAACAGATCATTTTTTCTGAATCAAACGTAAGTAAGTAAGTAAGTAAGTAAGTAAGTAAAGTTAGCGACCGTAGTCGAGAGTGACCCAAAGGCTCCCTTTTCAATAGCTACTACACCATAGTGTAGGGGAGGATGTTACTCCCTTTCCTGGATTGCTCCACTTTACCCTTGATCCTTACCTTATAATGCTGAGTACAAAGCAAGGTGGAATCAAGTACCATTTTTTGAGTCTTTAGTATGATTAGACCTGGGATTGAAACCTGGTCTCCTGGACCATTAGCAAACACTCAATCAAAATAGATATCATTAGATATTATTTATTACAAGGCATTGATATGATTATGCAGCTGTTCAAGCCCTTGTGGGATGTAATTATATGTAAAATAGAAAAACAACAAGCATCCAATAGAACGCATATCATTTAAAATATTTTAGTAATTAAAAAATAGAAAATAAAAACAAAAAATCCTAACCTGTGAACCCAAATTTTAAAAGAAATTTCAAACATAAACAATTTCTTGACAGAAATGAAGATTTCATATTTAGAGTAACATTACAGTATCATCCATCCATAAATTTACTCCTTACAATTTTTCAGAATAAGATAATCTTTTTCGTAACCGTAGATGTCAGGGTTATAAAATTTCTGGTGGTATATAAAAACAGATATTACTCGGTATTATTTATTACCAAACTACAGCACTGTAATTTCTTGAATAAAAATATCATCATCATCATTATCATTTCGTCATACTGATTGCTTGGATTCCTATGACTCTCTCTCACCATCTGTCCCTAACATCTCTCACTTGAGACAATCCTCTTGCTTGCCTCCAGTGTCCTTGAACAGAACTTTGTTGGTCAGTCAACTCTGGTGTGTCCATGTGCTGGAGTCCATAGAAGAACTTTGCAGAAGAACTTTAGTAATGCCAACTATGTCTTGTTCATCTTACTTGCTTGTTTTGTGAAATGGGAAGTAAGTGGCCATGCAGTTGCTGTTTTATGTGGTCTTGTTTCCAGGATTTGTTCCAAATAGTGCATAGCATTCTTGTATAGTTCCTATCTATTTTTTTCTTCATGCGTTCCATTAACATCCAAGTGGTGCATCCATACAGTATTACTGACACTGTCACAGCTTGGAAGAAATCTTGTTTTATTTTATCTGAGAGATCTAATTTCTATTTGATTGCTAACATGTCAATAGCAGTTCATGCCTTTCCTATGTATATGACATTGCTTTCAGTAGATGAGATATTGCTGCTGATGTATGTGAATTCTTTTACTAATTTCAGAGGCTTGACATTTAAAGTGGTGCTGGCTCTTAACATGTACTGGAAACAAAGACATCTATGCTTTGGCCAGACTCATCTATGGGTTAAACAGAACAGTTCAATCTTTTGCAAAGAGAATATCAATATTTAATAGAATTAATGCTTTATCATATTTATCCAACCCCTCCGCTCGGGCAGGATATGACACAAGGTCAATTTTTAAGCGGAGTTTAACAGGTTTGAATTCAGAGTTTTTCCTTCTCCTAGACTAGTTACCTCACCAAGGCTGAAGAACCTAGTCTGCCCTACTATTTACCCATAGCTGGAGGGAGAATAATTGGATTCGTACCTTTCCCAAGGGTATTAGTGCTATGTGAAATGCAATCCATGTCGTCCAGGATTTGAACTCGTGTTGCCGTGTCCATTGCCTACGACGATAACCATTACACCACGGGCACTTCCCAATTAGAATTAATGCTTTATAGCAATACTTGATGAGATAGTGATACAGAAGTACGTCAAATATTCTACTAATTTCATTTAATGTTGAAAAGGCTCCATCTGATTTAAAACATATGAAGTCTGTTTTATCTGAGCTCACATAGGGGCCAATGCCTCTTACTGCATGTTTCAGGTGATGCAAGTAACATTTGGCTTGAGAAGTTGCATTTGTGTCATCTTCATCCATGATTTTTATCAGGGATATCATCTCCCTTATGAAAGAAAATTGTCTCACATGGAAAAAGACAAAAAATAAAAAGATAGCAGACCTAAAATATGTTCACCCTTTATATATTTTAATACAATTTTAATTTTGGTTTCAAAGTTTTGATGCTAAACAGTTTGATGAAAAATAATACCTAATAATATCTGTTTTGATTGTAAATAAGTACACCCTCCCCAAAATGATTTTATAAAAACCTAATTTTCTTCTAAACCATCTATACAAGAAGTTGATTATTTTTTAAGGTATATTATGCACTCAAAACAGATATTATTAGGCATCATTCATTATTAAACTGTACTGTACTGAAATTCAGTAACCAAATATAAAACAGCATAAATATACGTTAGGGATGTAGTAAGTTTTGGAATGTATATTTTTACCTACCCCTCTATATATGCAGAATGTGACACATGGTCAATATTAAGTAGATTTTAACAGGTTTTCTTCTGCTAGACTAGTTGCCGCACCAAGGTTAAAGAATCCAGTCTGCACTACAATTTATTTAGCTGGAGGGAAAATAAGTGGATTCATACCTTTCCCAAGAGTATTAGTTTTGAAATATAATATATTGATATTTTGAGTTTTAATGTTATAGAGTTTGGTAATAAATAAAACCTAATAATATCTGTTTTGAGGGTGTAATTATCCACTAGATATAATAAACTCCATCTATCTTTGATAAAGCTTTTATGAAAAGAAATTATCTAGGTTGTACTTGTTTATGAGTGATGCTGTAGAAATGAGAAATATCTTCATCCAAAAACATAAAAGGAAAATATTCCTTCTCAAAGGTTTTCTGACAAGATTTAGCAACAAGTCTTGCTGGTGGGGCTTAGAATATACAGACTGTATTCCCTGCCAATGGGTAAGACACCTACCAAAGGGATATCCTGGGTATGACTCTAAACTGCTCCTGATGGTGAGGCTCCAGTTCTAAAGCTCTGGGGAATGTGGAGCACTTCTTCATTGCCATTACTCCCAGGTCCACTCTGACCTGGTGTAGTAATACTTTTTTCAGGTCAATAGATCTGTTTAATAGATTTGTATTTGAAAAAATCAAGGGTTAAAACATCCCTCAAGAAGCAACTTCACAGAAAAATGTGAATATGAAGGCAATTCCATAACCGCTTAGAATGAAATAACCCTAGACAGGTTGACATGCCATAAAAATCATTCAATCTGTCAATCAATCAAGATTTAGTAATAATGAAATGAACCTCTAATTTCTTGACCAGCTATCTCTTGTTATAACCAATGATTCATATCCTTTTTGACTTCTTGAGGAGTTATGAAGAAAATATCTCCATACTTACTCAACTACTTAAACTGCATGTATTTGACATAACAATTTTCTCCAGGGAATAACAACATTGCTCTCTGCGTATTTCTAGTCTTGGATTTTCATCCGTTGGGTTTTTGCACAAGTTGTAAGGTTCATATTTCCAAAACATTTTATATTTATTTATCCAAATAAACCTTCCACAGGTTTTTTTTTTGCCTCAAGTTCTTGGATTGATTACAGACTCTACTTGGACTTCTCTTGAAAGTTTTGTCAATCTGCAAATTAAATTGCCTCTCCCAAACAAGATGAAGTATCTATGTTTGCATCATTAAAATCATAAAACGGCAAATTCACTATAGATATATATTTTACGTGGGTTAATTGCCTCATGCCTATCTTTGTACGAAATTGTCCATGGCCAAAGAACTGCATTGATGTACATTACTTAAACAAATTTTGAAATAACTTTATAATTGTGAACTAATACTTTTCTGCAGTACAAACTTTTAAAGATGATTCGATCAAATAACCCTACACCACTTGCCATAATCCGCTGCAAAAAATAAACTGCAAGAGAATTAAAATATTTAATTTTAGAAATAAGACTGGCAAGGTTACTCACCATTGCTTGGTTCAAAATAACCATGAAAGAAATAGCTAAACAGAATATATGATTATTATTTTATACTGATTTATTCAAAATGGTGATATTTCTTGGAATGATTGATGAGGAATTTATCCCTCACTATGTACTCTGTTGGAATGACTGGTTGGTTGGTTGTTTTTTTTTACAGTATATCAACCCTTTTTGGGTCATTTAACACCTAATTAAATTTCAAACAATTCAGTTTGGTATAAGGATAGTTTTTGTTTACAAACAGTTAAATGTCAAAACAGTTCTGTTTCAAGCAATTCACTTTAGCATTAGTAAACAGTTTAGTTTTGTTTAACTCATAGATAGGACCCTATCAAGTGCTACCACTCCGGGCCAGAGTGGATCTGGGAACGATGGCTATGAAGGAGTACTCCACATTCCCTAAAGTATTACTGGAACCTCACCATAAGATTGTTCAGTGTCATATACAGGATACTCGTTTGGGGAGTCTTACCCCTATGTAGAGAAGAAGTCAGTGTATCCTACAGCCTCAGCTGACTGGGCAAACTCTGTTAGAGAATCTAAGTGACAGTTTATTGAAATATAAAAGATGGCTAGAGATTATCATTATAAGGAATATTTTGTGAATGATGGTCATGCGTGTAACTGAGATAGTTCCTCACAGTGTATTTTACAAGAAGAGTTGTGAGAGATAGTTTGGTAGAATCTAAGAAACATCTTGAGATTGATATTACTGGGAGTAGTATCTAGTGTGATTGAGTTTTTTCCTCACTATGTAATTTTTATTGTCATCCACAAGATCATCATCATCATTCTTATCATCAAAGAGTGCTGACAACACAGGTTCCTTTTCTCTCTCTCTCTCTCTCTTTCTTGCCATCCATCCCAATCAGCCTTCGCTGTTGGTAAGTAATCTAGATACCACTTTATGTCCACATAGAGTTGATGAATGTAAATTTTGCTAATCAACCAACACTTACATGGTGCCATCTCCTTATTAAATGACAAGCCTCTGAAATTAGTAGATCAGTTCACATACCTTGGTAGCTATATCTCATCTACTGAAATTGATTACAGTATATGATTGAACAGTTCTATTTGAACCATAGATGGGTCTGGCCATTGTATAGATGTCTTTGTTCCTAGGATATATAAAGAGCCAGCACCATTTTAAGTGTCAAGCTTCTGAAATTAGTAGATCTATTAACATACCTCAGCAGCAATATCTCATTAACTGAAAGCAATGTCAACATAAACATTAGGGAAGACATGGGCTGCTCTTGACAGGTTACCAACCATATAGAAATCAGATCTCTCTGAAAAATGAAATGGGAATTCTTCCCAGTTATAGCAGTGTCAGTAGTATTGTGTGGATGCACCATCTAGACACAAACAAAACACCTAAAGAAAAAGCAAGATGAGAAATACATAAGGATTCTGCATGTTGTTTAGAACAAACCCTGGAAGCAACACATTACAAAACAGCAACTGTACAGCCACTTACACCCCATCTCAGAAACCATTCAAGTTAGACAAACAAGACATGCTGGCACTACTTGAGAATTAAGAAGAAGCACCTAAGTGGCATTCTTTTATGGACACCTACACATAGACACACCAGTTTTGGTCAAACAGCCAAAACTTATATTCATCAGCTCTATATAGACACTTGATGCCGTCTAGAGGACTTAACAAGGGTGATGACTGATAGAAACATGGTGATAGAGAGACAATGGACTCTTTGCTGTCACCATGTCTTGATAAGGATAATGATAATGATGATGCACTTAAAAACTGACCTTGTGTCACATCCTGCTTGTGGTGTAGGAGTTGGATAAATACATGCATGCTCATAACACATTAGAAATGCACTTTCAAATGGTCTGTCCATTGCATGGTGACCCTAAAATTCAAAAGCTTGAAAGATATAACATGTGAGCAACCGCTACTGATGTTTACAACTAAGAAAACCACTCATCATTATTTTTTTTATAGATCTACGTCAAACTCAAATTTTTCTCACTTGTTTCTACTCATAATTTTTATTTCCTTCTCATTCGTGGATGCAAGTCAGAGAATTTTCAGGGTGTACTAGAATTAACATTATTGAATTTCAAGTAAAAATCAAATATTAGAAACAGAAAAAAAGGTAAATGTTTCTTACTGCCAGCCCTTCAAAAAAAAAAAGCCTTATCCAAAACTGGGAAGGACATCGATAAAAAAAAAAAAGGAAGAAACTTAAATTGGATAATTCTAAAGCTCCCGTTTTATTGATTGAATAACTGGTTGGACCCTAAGCTTATTTAGGGAGAGTTGGGAGAAAATAGGTGACTGATCGAGGAGAGGAACGTGTTCTAATCAAATCATCTCCGTGTGGAACTTACCATGTTTTGATGACTAATGACACTTGAAAGGTAACATGATTATTTTTTTGTCAGAACATAATTTTTGTATTTATTTATCAATCTAACTGTTTTAAAACTCATGCACATTTATACTTACATATAAGAAAGTCTCTGTGTGCATATATACATGTGTATCTGTATATATATATGTGTGTGTGTGTGTGTGAAATATATGTGTGCATATATACATGCGTGTCTGTATATATATATATATATAATTTGTGTATCTCTCTCTCTCTCTCTCTCTCTCTATCTATCTATCTATCTATCTATCTATCAATGCATTTATAATTGCCTACACACACACACACACACACACACACACACACACACACACACACACACACATATATATATATATATATATATGAATATTTCAATATCTATCAATTGATATATATATATATATATATATATATTAATATATAAATTAATGAAGATATCATGTGAGTAATAACCCTCTCTCTCTCTCTCTCTCTCTCTCTCTCACTCTACATTTGTGTGTGTGTGTGTGTGTGTGTGTGTATGTGTGTGTGTGTGTGTGCTTGCATACATATTAGCCCAGTTGGCTGGAGCTGCAGAATATGTTGACTTGATTTTTGCAGAGAGGTATGATTCCTGCCCATGAGTATCCAAGATAAGACACTAAAATATCTAATGGTGAGACTCCAGTTTTGGAGCTTTAGGGAATGTAGAGTATCCTTTCATTGCCATTACTCTCAAATCCTCTCAGACCCATAGAAGTAGCCCCTGTCAGAGACCAAAATATGGGTCAAATCGAAGTTTAGCAATGTAAAATTGAATTATTAGCATTAGATAGCAATACTTGAAACCATTTAACTGTATAGAAAATTGGCTTTAGGTCATTTAAAAAATATTACCTTCAAACTATACTCTTAAAAATTATATCTAAACAAAATTTGGTATTAAATAACCATGAAGAGTTAATATACCATTAAACCAAATCATGTAACCTACCCAAAATATATCTATATTTATAGATATATCAAACTCTATTTTATATATATATATATATATATATATATATATATAAATAAATATATGAATAAAAATATAATGTGAGTAATAATCTCTGTCAATATATATATATATATATATATATATATATATGAATGTACATATGTATATACGTAATTTCAAAATTATGAATTTCACAGTTCTTGTGACCTTCAATTTTCTCTTTCCTCTTATTAACCATAGAGCCTGATTATTTTCCATTAGACATGAGTAAGAATATATATTATTAAACAAGACAAGTTTTTGATACAACAGAAAGTGAGGAGTCACTGAGTCTCACAGAATTACTTCTTTGAAGGATCCACCTTCTTAAAAAGGTAATCTTTTCACTTTTTAAAAATCATTCAAAATGTATTTGCATTTAACACATATGCATGCACACACACTCATATTCCACTCCATAGAAACAAACAAACAAACAAACAAACAAACAAGCAAACAAACACACATATGGAGTTTGTAGGAACAAAAACAGTTCTAAGAAATCTACCTGAAAACATATTAAGTGAAGGATTAAAAGAAAAAAGAAGGAAAGAAACTGTGATAAAATGTTAAGTAAATAAAAAAAATTATATTTGAAAAGGCATTCATTGCTCTGACAATTTTTTAATGCAAACAAAAAACTATATTGAAAAATTCTGAATCACGTGAACAGTTTTAGTTTTACTTATTTTTTCAAATTTGTGTATTTTCATTTTTTTTGTCGGGGTGGTGGTGTTTTATTTTTGTCTCATGTTTTGATGGCATTACCATAAAGAGTTAAAGAATTGTGGTTCCTGAAAGTTAGCTCTTGATTCCTCTGCAAAGTAATTCATTTAGCAAACTTTGTTTTTATTGTTTTTGCTGATACATCGCACAAACAAATATTCTTCAACTGAACCAACAACGCCCTACCAACTATTTTAATTTTGTAACTTTTACTGTTACTATATGCTCCATATATATATTTACCAAATACTGTCTTCATACAAGGTCAGTTTTTTAAATTCAGGGTTTTTCTTTTCCAAGACCTGTTGCTATACCAAGTTTAAAGAGCTCACTATGGCCTACGTATAGCTTTACTCAGTCAGCTGAGGCTGTAGAATACAGCTATTGCTTCTCTGCAGAAAGGTAAGACTCCCTCAATGAGTGTCCTGATATATGACACTAAACAATCTGATGATGAAGTTCCATCATCTGGAGCTTCGGGGAATGTGGAGTACCCCTTCATTGCCATCACTCCCAGGTTCACTCTGTCCCAGAGTGGTAGCACCTGATAGGGTCCTATCTATGGGTCAAATAGAACTAAACTGTGTACTAGTGCTAAACTGAATTGTTTGAAGTAGAACTGTTTTGACATTTAACTGTTTGCAAACAAAAACTCTACTTATATTCAACTGAATTGTTTGAAATTTCATTTGGTGATAAATGACCCAAAATGGGTTGATACACTGTAAAACCAACCAACCAACCAACCAACCAACCCACCTGTAACTGGAGGAAAAATAGTTTGATGCATTCTTTTCCTAAAGGTATTAGCACTATGTGAAATGCAAACAGCCTCATCCAGGATTTGAACTTGGGTCCCAGTGTCCGTTTCCTGTGATGATAACCATTACAGTACAAGCGCCTCCTACATACTTTATATAGGATCAGATCAGGTTTTGTTTCTGGCTCGTGATACCATGTGAAGTAAGGTGAAGTAAAGTTAGCAACTGTAGTCGAGGGTGACTGTAGTTGAGGGCGACCGTAGTTGAGGATGACTATAGTCGAGGATGACCAGAAGGCTATGTTTTTGATTGCTACTACACCGAGGTGTAGTGGAGGGTGCTACTCCTTTCCCTGGATTGCTCCACTTTACCCTTGATACATACCTTATATTGCTGAGTGTTAAGGAAGGAGGTATCAAGTACCATTTTTAAAGTCTTGTCACATGCTACTTGGAGAGGACCACTAAGTAACCACAATTGTCCTGATAGATAGAATAAGAATACTTGTCATACTATGTCAGTGACCTCATTGGTTATTGAAAACATTTATCTATCCTCAAAGTCCTGTTGAGTATAGAGTTTGCTGTAATTTTCAACATAATATTTTTGTTTCAAATTGACACTGCTTTTCCTTGTAGCTTTTTTCCTTGAGATATATGCCTCCTAGCCCCCTCTGTGGATTAGATAGTTCCACTTTTGTTCTTTTATAAGGATGGCATCATTCATCATCATGTCGTGCTGGTAGCACAGACATCCCTGACCCTCTCTCGCCACTTTTCCCTATCGTTCATCGCCTCAGGCAGATCTTCCGGACAACATCCCGTATCCTCACATAGTTGCTGAATGTATGTTCGTGCTGGTCATCCCGCTTTTGCACGGCCATGTGTGGGGGTCCATAAGAGTACATCACTTATGAGTTTGTCCCTGCTTCTCCAGCAGTATCCTGCATGTCTGGTTCGTCTAACTTGAATAGTTTTCGTGATAGGAGGCAGGTGGCCGTACAGTTGGTGTCTTGTGGGGTGTTGCCACCAGGACTTGTTCAAGATTGCCCGCAGCATAGATATTAAATAACCTCTGAAGGTTGATATGCCATTAAAGAAATATATGCTTTCAGAAATGCATGACATTTCATGCAGTAAATTTTTGGGTACATACATTCTTGGGAACTTTGTTTTTTTTTTCAAGAAGTGTATTCAGAGCTGAAAAAAATCATGGTTGAAAATTTTGGGTACATGCCTTTCTTTGTTAGGACCAAATTTTTCCTTTAGGTACATGCATTCACAGATGCATAGATTTTCATCATCAGATCTTTTTGAACATATGCTTTTTTTTTTTAAATCAAAGATAAATTAATCTTCATGGTTGAAAATTTTAGGGTTCATGCCTTTTTTTTTTGTTAGGTCCATGTTTTTCCTTGAGATATGTGCTTTTAGATATGTATAGATTTTCCTCATCAGACATTTTGGGGTTCATGCCTTTTTTGTTAGGTTCTAGTTTTCCCTTTTGATATGTCCATTTAGATATATATAGATTTTCATCTCTGGACATTTTTGAGTACATGCCTTTTTTTTAAATTTAAGATATATTAATTTTCATGGTTGGAAATTTTAGGGTTCATGCCTTTTTTTTATCTGGTCTTAGTTTTTCCTTTAAATATGTGAATTTAGATATTCATAGATTTTCATCACCAGTCATATTGGGGTGCATGCCTTTTTTTAATTAAAATTGTGCACAACTGCTTATTTGCCTATTTCTGTAAGGGGTCATGTGATCTTTATTGTATTAAAGTCACACAGAAAGATTTTGTCTGTCAGATTCCGATAAGAGATAAGCAAAAAACACATGCTGCATTAAGAATTGGATTTGAGACTAAAATACAAAAAATTATGTCTATTTTATACATTAGGGAATCTTTATGAGACAAGGTTCTTCTCCAGGGGTTTTCAAAAAATGAAATTATATGTGCTTTTTCACCAGATGTCATTTCTGACCCTGCTGATGGCAACTTTTAGAAAAAAGAGATAACTATAATATATATATATATATATATATATATATATATATATATATATATATTAAAAGAAAGGACGTGTTTTATCTATGGAAAGTCAACAATCATAAATGGAAAACAGTACTTGTTTTCTGAAATGATGAGGTATGTCCAAAAAGAAACTGAAATATCAAAACAGCCCACTCATAGGCTATTTTATTGAGTTCATGATTAGAATGATATGAGAACCCTATTGGTAAAGCTTAGAATATAATGACTGTAGCTCCTGCTAAGAGTTAAGGCATCCCTCCCAACAAAAAAAGAAGTGTTTAGGGTATGACTAAACTGCATCTGATGGTTAAGATCCATTTCTGGAGATTTAGAGAGTATGGAGTACTCCTTCATTGCCATTACTCCCAGCTTCACTCTCTGCCATTGACCATCTGGCACAGATGCCTGACAGTCCGCTGAAAAGCTTCTGAGCGAATATAATGGTTAAAATGATGGACTGTGGAATCGTAGTAAGCAAGTTCAAACTCCAGTTGTACTATTACGTTCCCTTTCGGACAAATACCCTTGGGAAAGGTATGAAGCCCCTTATCCTCCCAGCTATGGGTTAAATAGCATCATTGCTGTTCATCTAGAAGGATGGCTTTGGCATTAGATAACCTTCAAAGGTTGATATGCCATTAAACAAAGAAACTAAACCAAACCAAACCTAATCTCTAGCCATTAGATAAGCCTAGATGGGTTGACATGCTGTTAATATTAATCTATCAATCAATCATAAAATGATGTGAAATAATGAAATTGACTTTTTTTTAATAAAAAAACTGGATTATGTCATGCTAGAATTGTGATAATTTTTTTCCTTTTCTAAAAAAGAAAAGTCCTTGTGGTATTGTGGCTATTGCACTGGACTCTGACATTGTAGTGACTTCAAAATTCACTTGTGTTATTACATTCATTTTCAGACAAATATCTTTGGGAAAGGTATGAAGTTCCTTACCCCCATCCTTCAATGGGTTAAATAGTACTACTACTATCCTTCTACGAGGATAGCTTTGGCATTAAATAACCCCTGAAGGTTGACATGATCTTAAATAAAGAAACCAAACTGAAACTGAATAAAAAAAAAAGCAGTTTTTTATTCTCTAGTTTCCAGCAGACCATAATTTTTTATGACTGGAGAGAATTGATATGTTTATTTAAAAAAATTTTTTTTCATCATTTTAAGATAATAACCTGGAATAACTGTCTGAAGAAATAATCTCGGGGATGGATTGTGACAACATATAAGCTGAAATCACACAAGAAGGTCCTTTAATTTATTTTATAAAGATAATAACCTGGAATAACTGTCAGGGGGGCGGGGAAATGATCTCAGCAGGGATGATCTGACATGACACAGGAATATTCTTGTTAAAAAGATTTTCTTCACCAGAAAATCTTATCAATCACATGCTTGCTTGATGGAAATGAAATATTCAAGGCAATGTTGGGAGTGTATTTTTCATGGGATGAAAAAGGCCCAGTAACTATGGAGTAAAGTAAGATCTCCTGAGCCATTGGAATGTATCAAAGGAAACTTAGAAAAATCTAAAAAGCATTACAAAGAAATAAATTTGAAAATATTTCTATTAAAAAATAAACTAGAAATTAGAAATAAACAAATTTCCAAACTTAATATTCTTCTTGTAAATAAATCTATTCTTAAATGAATAAGTAAAAAACATTTCATTGAAATTTGATAAATAACTGATTTTATGTTGGTTCTTAAAAATTGATGCACTATTTGCCTGCAAATTTATCTTTATGCACATTATTTACTCATAAATACTATTTTATAGTTTAAACAACTTTTTTCAAAATAAAATTCTCCATTTTTTAAAAAGATTTTTTCATATCAAATTTTTCTTCACCAGTTATTCTTAAGGGAGTCTCTATAGCGTAATAGTTAACATACTGGACTGCAACACCATAGTAAGTAGCTTCAAGTTCCAGTTGTTCTATTAAGTTCACTCTCATGGGAAAGGATGGTTTTGGCATTAAATAGACCACTAAGGTTGAGATGCCATTGAATAAAATAGACCAAAGCAAATTAGATATTCTCCTTACAAATGACACAAAATTTAATACTGCAAAAATGAGATTTTTATGCAGTAAGACATTTCTATCTACACGTTTCTTTTTTTTTTTTTTTTTTCTTTCATTTTGAAAATATATTTATAGGAAGTCCATGATGATTCCTATAATTTCATGAAAGTCAAAAATCTATAGGAAGATGCACTTTGATCTGGAGCCACACCTAATTCTTTTAGATGAATTCATGTGGTGATAGCAGGGATCCTTTTAAGAGTGGTTAATTCAAGTTTCTAATTAAACCACTTTCATCTCTTTCAAAAATCATCATATGCTGAGAAAAAGATATTTTTAACAAGCTATACATTGAATATTTGTCAGTACTGCTTAGGATTTATCATAATAGAATCTTCAGTTGTTTGTCATTTCAAATTCTGATTAAACAAATTATACTGATCTAAGAATTTTTAAAAGATAACATGAATTCTGAGTTGCTGAAAAAAAGAAAATGCAATTTGAACATTTCATGTTCTTTTTAGTCTTCCATACTTTATAGACACAGGAAAAAGACTTGCTCCTTGTATAAAAATTGACACTATGTCAGAGTCCAGTTTTAGATTAAATTTACATTGTAAATTGAACACTTAATGTTATAAGTAATAGTTCAGGCTACTTATGTTCACTGAGAATTAATGCATTTGAGAAAAGTATCGAATCACTTCTTTCTGAACTTTGCCATATAGCTTGTTGAAAATATTTTTTCTCAGCATACCATGATTAAGAGATGAGAGTGGTTTAATAAGAAACTTGAATTAACTGCTCTTCTTTTACTCTTTCATCTGACCAAGAATTAGCAGTAAAAGGCTCCTAATATTCTGGGGCAAAAGATCTCACAATTGCTTTAACCTGACACAACAAGCTGCAATCTATCACTGAAAATAGCAAAATTAAAGGATTTGCTCTATTGACAATAACTATGTACATCTCCATGCATATGGTTACATTGAAATCCTGGTTAATTCCCTCATTTCATTGAAAATGATGGTGAAGTCATTTTTGAAGATGAAGGTGCATCTTGTTACATAGCAAAAGAAGGTTTAAAGCTTTTCTTTAGGAAAGGCATATAAAATCAATGACATTGCCAGTGAACAATCCAGATCACAATTCAAAAGAAAATTTATCCTGGAATTATTTAAACAAATAATCCATGAGGAGGTGCCATCCACCTGAGAAGATTTATAAACTGCTATTTTGAAAAATTGGAACCACTTTGATAATGAATATTCTTTAAATTAATGAAATCCATGCTTGAAAGAATTGATTGGTTGTTTTTTATGGCATATTAACCCTTGTAGGTTATTTAAATACAAAATCCTGATTCTTCATATATATCAAATATATATGGTTTGTAAACAGTTTGTCGATAATGTTTTTAAACAAGCCAAAGCTTATTTCTCAGCCCACAGTTAAATGGTTTCAAGCATTGCTATCAAACACTAATAATTCTGTTGCATATTAATCATTTGTTAGCTCACAGTTAAATCATTCCATGTATTGCCATATTATACAAATAATTTCATTTTTGCACACAGTTAAATGGTTCAAGTATTGATATGTTACACTAACAATTCAATTTAACATCAGTCATTTATTTACATGCAGTTAAATAGCCTAATAATTCCTAACAATTTAATTTAACATAAATCATTAGTTTGCACTCAGTTTAAATGTCAAACAGTTCTATTTGGGCCATTGATAAGGCCCTATCAGGTGCCCGTGGTGTAATGGTTATCGTCACAGGATATGGACATGGTGATCCGAGTTCAATTCCTGGACAAGACTGATTGCATTTCACATAGCACTAATACCCTTGGGGAAGGTATGAATCCAATTATTCTCCCTCCAGCTATGGGTAAATAGTAGGACAGACTAGGTTCTTCAGCCTTGGTGAGGCAACTAGTCTAGGAGAAGGAAAACTCTGAATTCAAACCTGCTAAACTCAACTTAAAAAATTGGCCTTGTGTCATATCCTGCCCGAGCAGAGGGGTTGGGTAAATAGGATCAGGTATTACCACTCCAGGTCAGAATGGAACGAGGAGTTATGGCAATGAAATGGTACTCGACATTTTTAAAAGCTCCAGCATTACTGGAGTCTCACCATTTGATAGTTTAGTGTCAAATTCAGGACATGAAAGATTTAAGGTTGTAATAAAGTTCCAAAGAGGCAACTAAGAATTAATAAGAGTTATTCCATAATATTTTCCTCTTCACGGCTTAGAAAAAAATGATACCATTAATCTAAATAATTTACTCTAGTTTGTTAAGGGAATATTTCATGAAGCCAGAATGTTCAGCTATTAAAGAAAAAATGTTTTTGCATCTTATCTTTATCAGATTTTTTACTGCAAAAAAAAAAAAAAAAAAAACCAAGTGAATTATAAATAGGAAACATAATCAGATGGAACCTTTTTTTCCATCTGATGACTGTATTTTCTGTTTCATAAAAAACATAAGAAATTATTAGTTAAGGAGAAACCAAAGATGGGGGGGATTTCAATTGCTTTTAGATTTTTTATTTCACTGCTGGTCTGCATTTGAGCACTTTTGATTCGTCCAATATCTGTAAATGATTGTTTATTCTCCTCTGTTTATATATATATATATATATATATATATATATATATATATATATATATATATATATATATGTAATGACTATCACAATTTGACAGTTGATAGCCATTTTTAACCGCAAAATTATAACTAAAACATTCTGATTAATATCTAATTAAACTTGCGAAAAATATACTAGATGTGTAAGATGATAAGGTAATAAGACATCTGTACATGTTTGATTATAGTGATATGCATTTGTATGACGCCTGTGCCACTCTCTTTGACTACATAGCAACAACTCAGTGACAAGCATAGCAAGATAACTGGTGGCTATGCAAACAACTTTATTTTAGAGTACCTTATATATATATATATGGAGGTGCCCGTGGTGTAGTCGTTATCGTCGTAGGAAATGGACACGGCGACACGAGTTCAAATCCTGGACGTGACTGATTGCATTTCATATAGCACTAATACCCTTGGGGAAGGTATGAATCCAATTATTCTCCCTCCAGCTATGGGTAAATAGTAGGACAGACTAGGTTCTTCAGCCTTGGTTAGGCAACTAGTCTAGGAGAAGGAAAACTCTGAATTCAAACCTGTTAAACTCCGCTTAAAAATTGACCTTGTGTCATATCCTGCCGGAGCGGAGGGGTTGGTAAATATTACCTTATATATATATATATATATATATATATATATATATATATATGTGTGTGTGTGTGTGTGTGTGTATGTGTGTATGAGACAGTGGGCTGAAAAGTTCATAAGCAGAAAATTCATTTGATGGAATCATATATGCTTTTGATAACGTCTTTTAGCAATGGAATCAAAGCAGTGCAACACTAATAAAATAAGCATGTGAACCACAAGGGGCTGAAAAATAAACTTCAAATGTTCACATTCAATCAGAGTATCTAGGTCAGTCTATGAACTTTTCCACTGACCCTCATCTACATAGAGTGTGACAGAAATACCTCGGACATTTTAATCTGTCACCTGTGTGGTGCAAGTAAACTTAAGCCAGTGGTAATGGTAGCTTCATTTAGCTAATGTCTTATTTTTTATTTTTATTTTTTCATAGAATCAGCTACAGTCAATACTTTGAATGGTGAACGCAGAGAGCTTTTCGTGCTCATTTCATGTCACATCAGAATGATGCTTTTATGGATCTTTCTGGCGGCATTGATAAACAAAATTTTGTATCTGAAATAGTAGTTACAGATTCACCAGTTTCAACTGCAAACGCACCGTGTGCACCGGTTGAAACCATAATCATAACTGATCGTATCTGAAAAAAAAAAAAAATAGTAAGACATTAGTTGAATAGAGCAACCATAACCAGTTGTCTAATGTTACTTACATCATACTGGTAACATTTTAAAATATGACATTTCTTCTGCACCTCATATGAATATATACATATTTATTTACATATATATATATATATATATATATATGTGTGTGTGTGTGTGTGTGTGTGTGTGTGTGGACAGCGATCTTTCATTTAAGCATGTTTGATTAAATAACAAAAACACATTTTGTCTAAATAATTTTATTAAGATTCCTTGAAGTTTCTCTCGAAGTGTCTTGGTTTTTCGTTGAAACTGGTGGATGAATTTACCGAAATTGTCCCGAGCGCTTTCAGACCTTCATCAGGGGTTGTTTGCATGTGTAAAGAGTGTTTTTAAAAAGTTTTTTTGAAAGAGTTTTAAAATTTTTTTTGTAACATTACAAAATTAGGTAAAAGCAAAGTTGGATAAAACTGAGATGCTGATGACATCGAACGAATTTAAAACAGAATGTTATCAATGATAGTCAAGAAAAATAGAATATTAAAAAAAATATATATACTAAAGGTATTTCAAAACATTGTCGCTATTTTCATAATTAATTCCATTAATTCTATTTTTTTTATACGTAGGATTTCCAGAATTTGTAGGTTATTAATTTTGTGTGCTATTTTAGTGGGTTTTTTTTTTTTTTTTCAACTAGAATTTTTCGATATTTGGATTTGGGAATAGAGTGGGTTCAAAGATGTAAGGCTATGGAGCTAGAATCATTAAGGTGCATTGTAAGCCGTCTTGAAAGAGTTGAAGTGTTAAGACCAACGAACGTATCATTTTCGTTGGAGATTCAGTCTCCTAAGCGCTCGGGACAATTTTGGTAAATTCATCTACCAACTTCAATCTAAAACCAAGACATCGGGAAACTAGAAAGGATCTTATTAAAATTATATTGACCAAATGTGTGTTTATTATTTAATCAAACATGCTTAAATGAAGGGCTGCTGTCAAACTACACACACACACGCACACACACACACACACACACACACACACACACACACACACACACACACACACACACATATATATATATAAATAGATGTATATATATACACTTGAAGATTTCCAATTATTTGAGATATTTTACATCTACTACATCAAACTTTTTGATTTCTTTCTTTTTTTTTGTCTTTTTAATGGTGCATTTAATTTCTTGGTTATCTTAGAAAGTGAAAACTTTCCTTTCGACTTATATTTAATGGGTAGGGACAAGGGAATGGAAAGACAAAACAAAACAAAAAAAAACAATGATAATTATTCTCTAAATTTATGTTATAAAAGCAGGTGCTTTTACCTACGAAAAAAATTGTTTTCTAGCAGAGATTACCAATGTTGTTATTAACATTGATAGTTGAGGAAGAACACATTCATATTATATAATGTATGTCTTCTGGGCTACAAAATGAAAACAGACCTCCCATTGCCAAATTGCTCTTTGTTTGAATGTTTTTGTATTGTTTTTTTTTAAATTTCTTTTTGTGTGTTCATCTATCAATAGTCGACCAATTCTTGTTTAAAAAAGAAAAAAGAAGCGATAATCAAAAACGGTTAAGTATTGCCAAAATAAAACAAGAGGATAAAACAAAATAGGCTTTCAATAATATTTCAGAAAGTTAGGGGTAGAAAAAAAAAAAACAAACACGTAGGTTGATTCAAGCCACATCCCAAACTGGAGTTGTGGTCAACAGTTAAAGAGTTTAATTTCATTTGCTTCTGCACTTCATCTTTAGACATCTGCCATAGGGTTACAAGAAGTGCTGATAACTAATCAGAGAGGGAGGGGGAGAGGGAGCGGGAGAAAAAGTATCAGTGAATGGGAGAGAAAAAGAGAAACAGAGAGAGAGAGAGAGAAACAGAGAGAGAGAGTGCTTATGAAGAAGAGAGTAAGAGGGAGTGGGTGTCAGTGTGTAGGAGAGAGAAAAGAAGAGAAGAGAGAGGGAGAGAGAAAGAGAGAGTGAGAGAGAGAGAGAGAAATTGAGGGTATGTGAGGGAGAGAGAAAGAGAGAGAAAAACCGTATGTTTGAGAGAGTGAAAGAGAGAGAGAAAATGAGTGTATATATGAGAAAGAGAGTGAGAGAGAGAGAGGTGTGAGAGAGGGAAAGTGAGAGATAAACCTGTGTATGTAAGAGAGGAGGAGGGAAAGAAAAAGAGCTAAAAAGTGTGTATGTATGAGAGAGAGAAAGAGAAAGGGAGTGAGAATAAAAAGTATTTATGAGAAAGACAGAGAGAAAGAAAGACAAAAAGTGTGTCTGCGCGAGAGAGAAAAAGTGTATATGTATGATAGAGAGAGAGAGAGAGAGAGAGAGAGAGAGAGAGAGAGAGAGAGAGAGAGAAATAAGTATCTATATATTGGCTAAAAAATTGACCTTGTGTCATATCCTGCCCGAGCGGAGGGGTTGGGTAAATAGAATCTATATATTGACTAACCCCTCCGCACGAGCAGAATGACACAAGGGCATTTTTTTGCTAGAGTTTTCATTCTCCTTGACCGGCTGCCTTACCAAGGTTAAAGAGCTCAGTCTGCTCAACTATTTACCTATATCTGGAGAGAGAATAGTTGGATTCATACCTTTTCCAAAGGGATTAGCACTATTTAAAATGTAAACAACCTTGTTCAGGAATTGAACTCGAGTTGCCGTGTCCATTTCTGGTGATGATAACCATTACAGTACAAGCGCCTCCAACATAAAGGATCAAATCAGGGTAGGAAAAATGTGAACGTGTGTGTGTGAGAAAGAGGGTAGTGAGAGCGAAAGAAAGGGAGAAAGAGAACAAGTATGTGTGTGTATGTATGTGTGTGTGTGTATAGGTATGTGGGAAAGAAAGACAGAGAAGGAAAGCAAGTATGAGGAAGAGAGACAAATATCTGAAACATTATTTAAAAGAGTGTGGGAAAAATGTGTATATGTATATTTTTGTGAGAGTGAGGAGTGAGTATATTAGTATATATTTTATTATGCACTGACTGAACTATTTGATCTTGGCCGTGAACCTGGAAGGTTCTTCAACCCAGCAGCTGGTGAGGATCGCCGATGACCCAGCTTTGGATTTGTGGGGGTATGTTGTTGGATATTCTAATATCATCTGTTAAATATTCCTCTGTGTGTGTGCGTGTGTGTAAGTAACTAACACGAATATAATGGTGAAAGACTAAATATTAACTGTCCTGCAGACTATATATTGACTAAGTATTTCATGTGAGGTATCAATATACAGAAATATAGCAGTGTATTCTGGGAGGAACGTTTCTTCTCCCACGTTGGGTTTTTGTCTCTTTCGAGGTTTGACGAAATTTATGAGACTGTGCTCGAGTCTGGAACAAGTCTAACCGAAAAGGCAGAACAGGAAAGAAAAAGGTCGTAGAATGTATACGCACCCATGTTACGCGTATTGTGTTTTGTCTCACTGACTAGCAAGGTCAAGCTGTTCCTGGAAGTCTGAAATGAAGAGAGAGAGAGAGAGAGAGAGAGAGAGAGAGAGAGAGAGAGAGAGAGCTGTCTCTGTAAGTCAAAATGTGTGAGAGAGAGTGTGTGCTGTTCCTGTAAGTCAAAATGTGAGAGAGTGAGTTCTTGGAAAACGAGAGTATATATAGGCAATGTCATATGGTCGGCTACAAATGCGCGGGATAAAAACTAAGTTGCGGACGTAGTTGTGAGCACAAATCACGTGACTTTCCTGACCAATACAAGGTGGAACGATAAAATTGTCGCCCTAGAAAAGACATGATTCCATTTCCGTTTAATGAAAACCGGTTTTCTTTTTTATTTATTTATTTATTTTGTTGCAGACCATCTACAGATCCCAAGAGCGATAGGAGCCTTCTATCATATCTGAAAGTGACTCAATGTTCAACGAGCGAGATCGGAGATGCACCGCTGTACAAATCATACTCTCTACCGATCCAAGTTATGACAGCCAGAACCATCGCTGGATTGCCACGAATAACAAGGACGTACCCAGGGTGATGAAAACAAAGTTTCTGGCTACGGTTATAGTCTTTGGTGTGGTTTCAAGTGAGGGCCACATCATGCCACCTCACATCTTCGAAGTCGGCTTGAAAGTCAATACCAAAGAGTACCTGGATGTGCTGAAGAGTGTGGTGATCCCCCGGTGCAATCAGGTGGCCGGTGGCAGACTCTGGGTGTGGCATTAGGACTCGGCGCCGGTCCACAAGTCCAGAGACCCAGGCTTGGCTTGAGAAGGAGTGCTACGACTTTGTACCCTTCTCTCGCTGAACCCCATCCTCCCCGACCTGAACCCGCTGGACTACTTCGTTTGGTCATACGTTACCAACATGACCTCCCACCACACCAAAGCCAGCCTGATCGCTGCCATCCGCCGAGCTCCCGTCGGCTCTTGTGGAAAAGGCATGCGCCCAGTTCCGGATCCGTATCGAGGCGGTGATTGAGGCTGAAGGTGACTACATTGAATAGATGTCAGCTCTACTACATAATCAAGTTACCTGAATTGATTTTTTCAATAAAAGTTTTAAAATAAAGCTGTAGTGTTGTTTTCTTTAGGACGACAATTTTATCGTTCCACCCTGTAGGTTCCCTGATTAAATTACCGACGTCCACCATCTTTGTTTCGGGAACAAATAGTATCACGGACATTTTAATAGTATAGGAGTGTAAATCCTATTGATTCATCTGCCTTACTTTACAAGGACTATACTGCTTCTCATGGCTTCTGGTGATATATATTTAGAGAACAAACCTTTTTTTCTTAAATTTGTTAAAGTTTAACTTAAGGTCCAACAATTTACTTTTTATATTTTTTATCTGTTAGTTCTATTTTGATTTGAGACTGAAACTTGTATTCTTTAATTGTTCAGGCCAAGACTAATTAGGCGTGATTCGTTTATGTTTAATGTTCAGAGTTTCATGAAGGTTAAATCATTTCAGTCTCCCATGTCAGCTACTGAATAGTGGCTTTAAACAGAACAGGTATCATACTAAATTAGCATTATTTACCTTTATGTCTCCAAACAGCTACAAGTTTCGAAAGGATAAAAATATCTTCAAAAAATTAAGATAAACCAAAATAAAACATGCGTTTTATTCCAATAGCAAAGTGAACTTTAAAAATATATGTACACACCCCTTTTTTGACGTCTCTTCCTGGAATTAACACACAGATAGTGGAGCGTTGCGATTTTTTAAACAAATTCTGCTAACACAAGTCATCAAACAGAAATGGAAAATATATAATAGACTTCTCATTCGAAAACATACTAACGTGCCTTAATGCTAGATTCCAAAAAAGACATGAAAGATTATGGACCCATACCAACCCAAATAATTTTAAAACACAGATTATATACTCATAAACAAGAAGTGGATAAATAGCGCTCTGGACTGTAAGGCATACTCCTCTTTTGAAGGAGTATCTTCCGATCAGAGAATAGTCACAGTAGAGATTCGCCCGAGTCTACGCAGAAATAAGACGCAAATATTCAAAACCACACGCTACTGGTCGTCACTTACCAATATATATACGATAACTGTAAAAAAACAAATTCGATACTCTTCAAGAGATATCTGAAACACATACTCCGAAAGACGAATAGGAAAATTTCATCAATGCACATATGGAAGCATCAGCAGAATGCATACCAACCAAACCAAGAACCAAATGTATAGTTTCATGGGAGTCACTAGTAGTTACGAAAAAACGAGGTACCACGAAAAAATTTAGGTAATAAAAGGAATTCAACCAATGCCAACGCACAGAAACTTAAGAAGGCTCAAGGTGAACTAACTCATACCAAAAAGAACAACAAGAATACATTCAAGGTCAGAACAATAAAATAAGAAATTCCGTAGAAGATAGACAATCACGATTAGCATGGCAGACAGTAAAAGAAGTGAGTACTTCGAGAACAAACTTGAAGATGCCAGCTCAGAAGAACGAATATTGACATAGAAAATTTAAGAATCTGCTTGGAAACTCTCCTTAAGTCACTAGTAAACCTATCACAAAATTTATTAATAGCCAACTAGACATCAAGCTCGGACAGCTTACTCAAAAGAACTCATTCGTATTACTGACAAAAATTAAAAGCTGAAAAGCTGCTGGCCTCGACGAAATATCCTAAGAAGTATGGAAGATTAGGAAATTTGAAGACATCTTCGATTTTGCCATATATAAACAAAAATACAATTCAGGGATGGATAATAGGCTACATCCTCCCCATTCCCTAATAAAAGTGACCTCAGAATCACCAAGAACTACAGAAGCAGAACTCTTACTTCTATGGTGGCTAAGGTTTATAAAGCTCTGCTCTTCAACAGTATCGAACCTGAAATTGAGAAAAATCTTAAGAAAAATCATAATAATTTTCGGAGAAATCGATCCGCTACATATTCTAACAATCTGTCGAATCATCGAAGAAATTTGAGCAAAAATCTCGAGAAAACTCTCTTGTTTGTAGATTTCTCCAAGGCATTTGATTCCATACACAAAGGAAAGATGGAGCAATTACATCTAACATATGGTTTCTCCAAAGAAACTGTTACAACCATAATGATGCTCAATAGAAATACAAAAGTTAAAATTCATTCACCAGATGGAGACACAGACTACTTCGAGATTGTTGCTGAAGTTCTGCAAGGAGATAATTTAGCACTATATTTGTTCATAACCTGACTAAACTGCGTACTTCGAACGTCGATAGATCTGATAAAAGAAAATGGGTTCACTCTAAAAAAAGAAAAAAGGCAAGAAGCTGACGATATGCTGCAGAAACAATATAGACGCGGACTATTCAAATGATATAGAGTGTCTTGCAAATACACCTACCCAAGCTGAATCCCTGCAGCATAGACTGGAGCAGGCAGCAGAAGGCATTTACTTCCACATAAACGTAAACAAAACGGACTACTTACGTTTTAAAGGAGGAGCCATCTCCACTCATAATGGTGGTCTTCTGAAATGAGTAGATAAGTTCACGTAGCTCGGCAGCAGCATCTCATCTACTGGAAGTGATATTAATATAAGCCTCACAAAGACGTGGACTGCTATTGATTGGCTATCAATCATATGGTAGTCTAATCTATCCTATGAAATAAAACGGGATTTCTTCCAAGCAACGGTTGTGTTAATACTACTTTATAGGTGCAGCAAATGAACGCTGACAAAATGTAAGGAGAAAAAGCTTGATGGGAACCGCACAAGAATGCTACGAGCTATATTGGACAATTCCTGGAAGCAACACTCCACGAAACAACAGCTGTACGGCCACTTACCTCCCATCTCTAAAACCATCCAAGTAAGTCGGACTAGACATGCAGGACACTGATGGAGAAGCAAAGGCAAACTCGTGAGTGACATTCTTCTATGGATCCCTTCACATGAACTTGGCAGATCAACAAGAACTTATTTACATAAGCTCTATGCAGACACAAGATGTAGTCTAGAGAACCTGCTGGGAGCGATGGATGATAAGGACGGATGAAGAAATCGATCTTTGGAGCGCGACTTGATGATAATGCTTCTATGCATGTCTGTGTGTCTCTGTGTATACATGTGCATCTGTGAATGAGATAAAGATTTGGTTTTTATGGCATATAAACCCTTGTTTGTTATTTAATGCCAAATCCTGTTTACACAAACACACATACATACATATATATCGATTAGCGAATAATTAGTAGGTTACATTTTTAAACAAACCAGAGCATTGTTGTTTGTCCATAGTTAAATAGTTTCAAGTATTATTATTTAACACTAATTCAATCTGATATTAATCATTTGTCTGCACACAGCTAAATGATTCTAAGTATTGCTATCTAACACTAATAATTCTATTTTATATTCATCATCCGTTTGCACACAGTTAAATGGTTTTAATTTTTACAACCACAAATAATTCTAAATGGTTTCAAGTATTTCTACCTAATACTTATAATTCTGTTTGATATTAATCATTGGTTTATACACAGTTAAATGGTCTCAAGTATTGCTATCTAGTACAAATAATTCTAAATAGTTTCAAGTATTTATTAGTATAAACCATAATTCTATTAATCTTTTTTTTTTTGCACAGAGTTAAATGGTTTCAAGTTTTGCTATCTAATACGAATAATTCTATTTAATATTAATCCTTTGTTTGCATGCAGTTTAGATGGTTTCAAGGATCGTTGTCACAGCGATTGACTCTCGGTCACTACGTTCTAGCACCTTTGAGATAAAAAAAAATGGTTAGGTTTATTTACCTGAAGAGAAATGTGGAGAATATGGTTGGGGCAATCATATTGCTACTAAGGCTTGACATGACTAGCTAATTGATCAGATTAGGCCTCTTCAACCGCCTGTTTAGCCCACTAAGGGTCAAAGTGGAGTGTTGCAGGTCACATGACCGTTTCAGTAGCTGGTCATGAACTACTCAGATTCTGTCTTCAAATATTGCATGGCCAAAACGTAGCCTGAATGTGTGTAAGAGGTGTCTTATCCCTTTGCAACGGTGTTGCTTCAGCCAACAGAGTAGGAGAGAGAAAGAGAAGATATATGAAGATTAATAGAGAGGATTTGTGTGTGTGTGTGTGTGAGAGAGAGAGAGAGAGAGAGAGAGAGAGAGTACGGAAGAGAGAAAACGAGAGAGAAAGAGGAAAGAGAGAAATGGAAAGGAGAGAGAGAAATATGAGAGAACGCATGTATTTATGTGTATATATGCATGTGTAAGAAAGAGAAATGGAGAGAGAGAGAGAGAGAGAGAGAGAGAGAGAGTGAGAAATAAAGAAAGGGAGAGAGAGAGAGAGTATAGAGAAGGAGGAGAGAGAGAGGAGAGAGAAAACGAAGGAGGAAAAATTGAAGTTTGAAAATATGTGATAGCATGTTTATGAGTGTGTGTGTGTGTGTGAAAAAGAGAGAGAGAGAGAAAGAGAGAGAGAGAGAATGACTGAGAGAGAGAGAGAGAGAGAGATGCGTCTTTCTTATCTGGATATACTACTCAAATTATGAGTGCTTACCATAACTTGGCAAGGTGATCCACTGTAGCTCAGGATAAAATAACCATTACCTTTGAGTTTTGTATTATTTATTAGAAATAATAGCCTTTGCACGAGGGATTTATCTCTTGATATTGTAACTCCCCGCTGAATACAAAAGAAAAAGAATCAGAGATAATCCAAGATTAAGCGCCATATATGAGCAACTTTCACTTTTGATTAAGAGCCAAGAATGTTATCAATTGTTTATAGTCGGCTGGGACTGTAGAATACACTGACTGTACCTCTGCAGAGGGGTAGACCTCCCTCTCCAACCTGTGACCTGGATATGACACTAAACAATCTGATGGTGAGGTTCAAGCAATGCGAGAGCTTTGGGGAATGCGGAGTACCCCTTCATTGCCATCGCTCCCAGGTCCACTATGGCCCAGAATGATAGCATCTGATAGAGTCCTATCTATGGGTTAAATAGAACTAAACAGCGTACTTATGCTAAACTGAATTGTTTGGAGTAGAACTGCTTGACTAAACTGAATAGCTGGGAATAGTAATGTTTTCGAAAATTAAACTTACATTTAAACTGCGTACTTACACTAAACTGAATTGTTTGAAATGGAATTGTTTTTGCATGCTAAAACGAATTGTTTGAAATAGAACTGTTTTTGACATTGAAACTGTACTTACACTAAACTGAATTGTTTAATATAGAACTGTCTTGACATTTAACTGTGTGTAAATAAAATCTATACTTATACTAAACTGAATTGGTTGAATTAGAACTGTTTGACTAAACAGAAAAGCTTGAAACAGAAATGTTTTTGACAATTAAGCTGTGTAATCATGCTAAACTGAATTATTTGAAATAGAATTGATTATTTGTATAAAAATAGATTTGGTATTGAATAACCTACAAAGAGTGATATGCCATAAAACCCAAACAACCAACCAATTGTTTCTAATAATGTTGTTTCAAAAGGATATATCTCTTGTAACTGTACCTACTCAATGAACAAAAAAGAAAAGGTCAGAGTTAATGCAGCAAGAAAGTAACATATTTGATTAACTATCTTTTTAAAATGAAAACAGGATGTGTTATTTATCTGTGGTAATAATTAAGAAGTGTTCGTCTGTCAGTCCTCTACGTAAGGCTAAACAGTTTGAGGTAGAACTGAATTAGTTGAATTAGAACTGTTTGACTAACTGAATAGCTTTGTTGGGTCAGTAAAATGGTAATTCCTATGTTTAGAGTGAGTGAGGGAGAGGCTCTCTGTGATTGGATATATTAATCACGTGATGAGCCCAGTCTTAGCGCAAAATCCAAAATCCTGTCAGATAGATTCCACCAGGCCTTCTGTGAGGCAGTGGCATTAAAAGGTCTCAGAGAGACAACCCTAAGATACCAGATATCTTCTTCAGCACGCCGATAAGTCCCTTAAACTCAACTTTATACACAGGAAGGACTGTATATTGTTATTCATTGTTTCACGTGCTGGTTAATAAATTGTTAGAATTAAACGAAGTATCAATTCATTTATTTGTTACTGTTGACCTTAGAATAAACGCTATACTAACACAATAGCTTGAAATAGAAATGTTTTTGACTAATTTATCAATATCTATCAATCTATCTATCTATATGTAATCCATACTTATTGAACACAGAACAAAGTTTCAATATAGCATTTTTATCTCATATGAACAAATACCCTGGAGAAAGGTATGAGTGCTCTTATCCCCCTAGCTATGGGTTAAATCGTATCACTGTTGTTCTTCTACAAGGATTGCTTTGGCATTAAATACCCTTCAATGGTTGTTATACCATTAAACAAATAAGCTACACTAAACCTACAACTACCATTGACCTTGGTGCTTAGCTGTGTGACTGTCTTCAAAAGGTCAATTAAGATAACTCTCACGGTTGATGCGAGGAACAGTCAAACATAAGAGTTGGGGATTATTGAAAAAGGTCAATCAGTTATTTGGTTACTTACAAAGTGACGAGTAATGACCAACATTTTTGGGTTAGCAAAACTGCCCCCATCACTTCCGAGGTGAGCAATGATTTCTCAATCAATAGATCTTTTCTTCATTCACTTGAGAATACCACTTCCCGTCTTCCTGTTTTTGAGACCGTTTCGGAGGGAAGTTGCAATATCGATAAAAAAAAAAAAAAGTAAGCGAGATTTTCTGTGACCAACTGCCTGACTTTTTTTCTTTTTTGTTGTGAACTCCTTTCAACGTGTCTTCATAGTTTTTTTTTGTCTCTTTCTCACTGTTAACTTTCTACTAGATCCCACAATGCTACAGTAATTCTTTTAGCTCGATGTTTAAAAGAAACGCCTGCTCTGTTGCTGATGGTGCTGTTCTCTTGCTAACTTGCAGAATTTTTCTTTGGGTCGATGGGTTAAAAGCGATCGTTGACTCAAAATATAGAGGGTGGTTCTATTCAAAATCAAACATATAAGAATCTAACAATTTATTTAAAGATGTAAACCACTGGACTATCAAATTATTTATTCAGGTGCAAGCTTGTCTAGACATATATATTTGGATGAACCGATAACAGATGAATGGTGCATCAGCGCACCACAGATTTTCTTAAAAAAACACTCCTTAGGTTTTAAATTAAGAGTTTTTTTTTCTTCTCTGAGATCTTACATAGACTAAAAAGCCTAATCTGCCCTAATATTATATATATATATATATATATATATATAGAAGTAGAAGAGATGAATGAATACGTACATTTTCCAAGGATGAACAGCTTCATCCAGAATATATATATATATATATATAGAGAGAGAGAGAGACAGACAGACAGACTGACCGACAGACAGACATTTAGATATGAACAAACCATAGCAGATCTATCTATCTATCTATCTATCTATCTATCTATCTATCTAAAGAAACAATGTGTTAAAGAAACAAAGCGTTTAAATATGACGAAACAAAATGTTGTTAAATAGTGATAGATGTTTGATGAAACAGCTATTTCATCAAACATCTATCGCTATTTAACAACACTTTTTATGAATTTAAAGTCCTAAAGAAGGTTATAATAACCGAAACGGTCAACGTCGATTTTCATAATGATTTCATCAAATTTTGGATTATTTGGTTTTTCTACTTGTCTTCATGCTGTCGAATTTAATTTCCTTATTTTATAGATTTTGATTTTTCAAAAATTATAAAAAGGAAAACTCTGATTTCAAAGCTGTTAAACTCGACTTAAAAAAAAATTAACCTTTTATCTCATCCTGCTTCAGCAGAGAGATTTTTGTATATATACATATTATATATCAGTAATATCCAGTCAGCGTCCGCAGACAGTGGGTGTAGATTATTCGCATATAGAATATATGAAGAATTTCATACAAATCTATGACGGTGCTCGATGTAGTTTTCTTCTAATTGCATTATATATATATGTATATATATATATATATATATATATATATATATATATATATATTAGTTATGTGGCTTGTTATATTTCTAAACAGTGCGCAATATAGAGCTTATATAGATCTAAGTTAGAATAGTGAAGATACTGAGTCAACAGCGCTTGATGACTGTCAGTTCCTCACCTATACAATCATTACACCAAGAGTTCATTCGTATTAAGAATAATTACTTGAACCATATTATTGTTTAGTAATTATTATTATTATCATTCCTCGCTCAAAACTATATAATTGCTTAAAATACTTGAAATCATATAATTGTATTTAAGTAATGGGCATCAGAAAGGAATTCTTGATTTGCCCATATGACTATGGGCAAATCATTTGTATCAAGAATTCTTACTTGAAATGATCATTGTTTACGAAGGGTTTTTGTGATTAGTTGCAGTATAAGATTGTTTGCAAAAAACAAAAAAACAAAAAAGCAAAAAACTAAAAAAAACAAAAAACAACTCCAGCCGTAGATATCTCAACAAGTGCAGGTGTGCCATAAAACCAACCAACCAACCAACCACCTTGACAAATTAATTTCAAACGTATTTGGTGGTCTAAGACTCTCTACTACTTCACCATTCAAGGAAATAAACTAGTATGAAGTAAATATCTATCTATCAACCAATCTATCTATCTGTTTGCCTATCTGTCTGTTCAAATCTATCTATCTATCTAGCTAGCTAGCTAGCTTAAAATATGTCTGTTCAAATCTATCTATCTATCTAAAAATAATTTACACGACTTTGGCATTAAATAACCCACGAAGTTTGATATAGCATTAAACACACACACACACACACACACACATATATATATATATATATATATATATTTACCTTTGTGGAGGTGACCGTGTATATCATCGTAGGCTATAGACATGGCGATAAGAGTTCAAATCATGGGCGAGGCTGATTGCATTTCACAAAGTACTAATTCTCTTGGTAAAGGTATGAATCCAATTATTATCTTTCCAGCTATGGGTAAATAGTATGGTAGACTGGGTTCTTTAGCCTTGGTAAGGCACCCAGTCTAGGAGAAGGAAAACTCTGATTTCAAACTTGTTAAACTCCGGTGAAAAATTGACTATCTGACACATCTTCCCCGTGCGAAAGAGTTGGTAAATACATACATATTTATTAACAAGTAAATATTTCTAATTCTTTAATGATGATTTTCAATAATAGATTGATTTAAGGGCATGTGAACCTGTCTGGGGTTATTTCATGTCTACAGTTTAGGTAATCGCATTTTTGTAGTTGTTTCTTAAGAGTTCTTTTTTTGGAAACAGTTGTATGAAATCAAGTATTCCTATCAAATACAAATAATTTACACATAGTTGTATGGTTTCAAGTATTCTTACCTAATACAAATAATTTGAATATAGTTGTTTAGTTTCAAGTATTCCTATCAAACACTAATAATTTATTCACCATGAAAAGATTTCAAGAAGTTTTTTCCAATTTAATTATTATCATTTGTTGGCACACAGTTTCAAGTAATCCAATCTAACACCAGTAATTTTCAAGCAATGATATCGTTTCAAGGAACTACTACTAATAATCCTTAGTAAATAATTATAGCCTGAAGTAACTATTCTTAATACAATTAATTTAGTTATAAAGTTTTGAGTATTTTTATCAAACATTAATGTTTGTTTTGTTGTTTAATGGCATATCAACCTTCTTTGGTTATTTAATGTCAAATTCACCTTTCTAGAAGAACAGTAGTGGTACTATTTAACCCATAGCTGGGATAATAAAAGGGTTCATATCTTTTCCAAGGGTATTTATCCGAAAGTGAACGTAATAGAGAGACTGGAGTTCGAACTCGATTACTACGATTCCGCAGTCCAGCGCTTTGGCCATTATACCACGACGACTCCCCATGGAATGTTAACAGGTATTACCACTCCAGGTCAGAGTAGACGTGGGAATAGTGGTGATAAAGGTGTACTTCATATTCCTCAGAGGTCCGGAACTGGAACCTCATTGCTTAGTGTTGAACAGGACACCGCTTTTAGGGAGAAGTTTGCCCCCTCAACAGATGTAGTTGTCATAGCCTAAGCCCTACTAACAGGGTTTTCTATCTAATATAATGATATGTTTTCTAGTATTCTTATCAAAACCAATGTTTTGCAAGACATCATTTGGTTTCAAGTAACTCATTATAATCTGACCAAGTCGGCTGGGGCTACAGAATACACCGACTGCATTTCTGCAGAGAGGTAAGACTCCCTCAACGAATGTCCTGGGCATGGCACTAAACAATCTGATGGTGAGGTTCCAGAAATGTTGGAGCTTTGGGGAATGCGGAGTATCCCTTTCTTGCTATCGTTCCCACGTTCACTCTAGCTCGGAGTGGGTCAAACAGAACTAAATTGTGTGCTTATGTTAAATTGAATTGTTTGTAATAGAACTGTTTTGGCATTTAACTGTGAATAAATAAATGACTGATGTTTAATTGAATTGTTAGGGATACATAGCAATACTAGGAACTATTCAATTTTGTTGACTATACTGAACTTTTCGAAATGAACTGTTTATATGTATAAAATAGATTTGGCATTAAATAACCTACAATAATCTTCCATAAACCAACCAACCAACCAACCAAATCAATTATTATATTTGCTACATTTCAATTGTAATCATTTGTTTGCTTACAATTAAATGGTTCCACGTCTTTTTATTCAATACAACTAATTTTTAAACATAAATATGAGCCATAGAGGAACACTGACAGTTTGAATGGACCTAGGGATGATGACAATGAAGGGGTACTCGACACTCCGCAGACCCCACTGAAGCCTCACTATCAGATGCAGATTAGTGTCATGTTCAGGCCAACTCGCTTTTTTAGAGGGGTAGTCTTACACCTCTGCCGAGGATTCAGTAAGCAAATTCAAAGCCCCACCGACGGGGGAGTTGATTTTTAGACAAACCTTTCTGACAAACATTTGTAGGTTATTTAATACTAAATCTATTTTTATACAAATAAACAGTTCTTATTTCAAACTATTCCGTTTAGCAGAAGTACACGATATAATTGTCAAAAACATTTCAATTTCAAGTTTAGTCAAACAGTTCTAATTCAAACAATTCAGTTTAGCATAAAAACAGTTCCATTTCAAACAATTCAGTTTAGCATAAGTTCGCAGTTTAGTTCTATCTGACACATAGATAGGACCCTATCAGGTGCTACCACTCCAGGGTAGTGTGAACCTGGAGTGATGGCAATGAAGGGGTATGCCACATTCCCCAAATACTGGAACCTCACCATCAGATTGTTTAGTGTTATATCCAGGACACTTGTTGGGTGGGTGGGGGTCTTATCCCTCTGCAGAGAAGCAGTCGGTATATTCTATGGCTCCTACCGACTGGGCAATCAGCAGGACTAAACTAAATTAATAAACATGAATATTATGTTTATCCACTTATACCCAAATAAACACACACACACACACACACACACACACACACACATGCTCGAACGTGTGCATACACACACACATACACATACTCATCTGCTATAATACAGATTCCAATGCTGACCTACAACCCAAACAAAAGTAAAATCCATTGTAGAATGAATGAATGAATGAATGAACAAAAAAGCAATAAAAATGATTGAAGGAATAAAGGGAAAAACAAAAATAAAAAGGTGAATGAAGAACAAAAGACCGAGAATTCCTGTAATTACTAAAGACGTATTTCACACTGACGAATTCTTTGTGAGGTTTTCAAAGGGAAAGGGTCCTCAAACACTATTACTGAATGCAAAGAATACAAAACATCGAATTCGGGTCTGTTTGTTTAGAATAGCATTTTGCCTTTGATTTGCAAATTCGAAGCAATTTTAACGGTGTTTATTGGAGCTGAATTCATTTACCGTTATACCTTGTTTTATTTTCGATATATTTTTAAGCTTTAGTGGAAGTATATTTATTCAGATGATAATACCTTTCTATTGAAGTAGACATTTTTGTTCACACATTCTGGTAGGCGTTTTATCAGACTGTTAAAATTTTGACAAAAAACCTAATAAAAAGAAAGAAAAGAAATGAAAAATTTAAAAATTTGATTATATTTTAAAAAGATAATGATTTATAAAAATTGTATATTTCCAATTAAATCTAACTAAAAAATATATTTATTCCTCAGGACAAGAATTGGTTATGTGGATTTACAAATGCAAAAAATATATAAAGCGTGATAAAAATGTATCGAGATTTAATTTAAAATCTAAATGAAGTATTCACAACCAGTTAATGTATATAATAACGTGATGATAGTTGATGTCTAGAAGTCTAGACTTCATCTAGACAAGTCATTCAATTCTATACGCAATATATTTTATATTTGACTGAAAAAGAGAAACATAAATTCATTAAAAGGAATTGTAAAACAACTGTGATTTTAAATATTTAATTAAACAGTTCTATAATAATGATAATAATAGTGCATCTAAAAGAAAAGTTAATAAGTCATATTTCATTTAAACTTTTTAGATATCTCCACGCTTTTTTTACATAAAAAAACTTATACGTAGTGGAATCTTGCTCCAAATCTTGTACAAATGTTTATTTTATCATCATAATCTTTAGCTCTTTCGTAAGTTGAAAGAATAGAAAAAATTCTGATATAAAAGTTATTTGAATTCACGATACAGAACCGATGAAAATTGTGCTAATAGGATGAAATGTTTAGGTAAAACACAGGGTTGTGCAAGTGTGGCAGCGGCAACACTTATCGGGCCTGGCAGTGTTATATAATTACGGAATGATTTTTTATATTATCATTTTTCGTTGGTTATATCTTATTCGGTTTAGTTAGGCTTAGAACTGTTCGGCTTAGTGCACGTGCAGGTGCACACATTAAGTGCAGGTGTTCACTCTCGCGCGCGGAGGATGTGACAATCACAGATGTCATAATAAAAACCCCAGATAGGAAAATGGGACTGGGATGAGAATGACGTCATGCCCGGAAGCGAGGGGCTGGGAATGTTGGTGATTTAAAAAAAAAAACAGTTTGTTGAGATCTGACGCTAGACGAAGCGTGTTGAGATTTGAAGCTGGACGAGGCGAATCCAGTTTGTGGCCTACGGGATGCGCCGCGCGTTTGTTAGGTCAGATGGAACGGCCAGCATAGTAAAAATTGTGTCTCTCTCTCCTCGTGTCGAAAGACTAAACTCAAGAAGTCCATAAACGTTTCGTACCTGAACTAAAGAAAGTCGTCAATGTTTCGGGATTCCTATGCATATGAACATTTCACATATCCGATCATTTCACATATCGTATTTTGAATATGTTACAGCAGCTGTCTATATAAACTATCATGCAAAATGTACTCGCAACCTGCTTGGAAAATCTATGGTACTCTATTATGTTACGCAAGTCAACAATATCTCCAATTAGTTACTTCACTTTAATGGGAAAAACACAGAGCCCATGTTGAGGGAAGAGGGGCAGAGCCTTAAACTCCAAGTTTTGTAAGAAATTCATTCTCATCTTACTTCCCAAACCTTCTCCGCCAGCTGCTGTTGAGTATTAATCTCATCAGCCACCTGCACTTACGTATAAGAAGTGGAATGTCTTTTTAAATCTTTTCCCTTGAAATAAAGACCTTATGTTCTCCAGTCCAGTTGTCTATGGGTGGAAATATTTTCCTGCCTTGGAATCAAGACCTCACACTCTCCAAATTAAATAATCTATACCAATGGATGGCAGTATTTGGGATATTTCAAGATTTATGGAAAATGTCGGGGATCAAAATATCAATATGGAGAGAAGTTTAGTATTTCGGGAAATGGTTAATTTCTCTAACACTATATATTTTAGGCAACACTAATGAATAACGAAACTTCTTTTTAACAACACAACAAAGAAAGGTTTATTATAGTAGCAGGCGTAAAGGAGTGAGAGTGAGAAAGTGTCTCTTTTGTGTCGCTGGTCAGTATGCTGGTCCTTGGTGTGTAGGAAACGTGTTTGAAGCTAGCAGCGAGCGAAGGGTTCCAAGTGGAATCAGTGGCAGTCATGTGAGAGAGATGTGTTTCTGCTACTGGCTCAAGGCTCTCTGACTTTGTCCGTTCTACCAAAAAGGACTAGAAAAATAGTTCCTGAGAGGGAGAAGGAATTAATGCGCTCTGCCAGTTGATTGGTCAGTGAGTGACCGACTCTCTTAGTAGGGGCATTGATTTGCGAAAGGAAATAGATCTGTGGCTGCTACAGAAGGATAAAAAAAACTGCAGTCAAATTGAATTGAAAAAGTATTTAACGTTTGTACAGTTTTTAATGACAGTAATTATGAAATAACAATAAACTATGCTAAAAGGATATGTAAATCTTGTCATACTTGATAAAAGATAAATGGATCTCTCTCTTTCTCTCTCTCTCTCTCTCTCTCTATATATATATATATACATATCAGTAATATCCAGTCGGCGTCCGAAGACTATGGGTGTGGATTATTCCCGAAAAGAATATTTGAGGGATAATTTACATGATACTAAAATCCCACCTACTATAAAACATACCCAAAATATAAACCCAAGACGTGTTCACCTTGGGTTGGGTCGGCAACAGGAACACCCTTTTTCTGGGTTCTTAATATTTTCAATGTTTTGACTCCCTTTCCTTTTCTCCTGAACATTTTTTTAAATATAAATATACTGTTTTCACCATCCGCAAATTAAGCGTGTATATCATCTGAAAAGACGAAGATTGTATTCTTTGCCGGAATAAATTTATATTGACAATTTAACCGTCGTTAAGTTTTCTTCCAGTTACGTTATATATATATATATATATATATATATATAATTAGAATGATTATTAATAATCACTTGCAATGATAGAGTAACTTGAGTTTCATGCTGAAACCAATCATCAGACAGTTTAAATGGGCATATCTGCCGCTTGCACATAGAATAAAATTTACTATACTTTAAAATTTACTATACTAAGTAACTGTTTTAAATTTTCTTCGTATTTTATACTAGTCTACTTTTTCTGGATTGAGCTCTCTTACGTTTCGATCTTCACATTTTGCACTTGTGCTAGTATATATATATATATATATTACTAAAATTCTCATTATGCTTGTATGTGACCATCGCCCAGCAAAACCAATACATCACAGTGAACTTTTCATTAGAGCAAAGCAATTAAAATGGTCTTAGAGACTAAAGCAATTTCCAGTCAAATTTGCAAATGAATGATACGTTTATAGATTTGCGTACATGCTGAATGCCATTTTTTATTAATTGAAATTCTCAATTCAACAGAGATAACAATGAAATGTTGATTAGAATCTTTCACTCAATCTTCAATAAAAACGTCAACATCATGGATAACTACTACTATAAAAAACAAACAGGTTCACTGATCATCTAGTATATATATATATATATATATATATATATATATATATATATATGTGTGTGTGTGTGTGTGTGTGTGTGTGTGTGTGTGAGGCGCTCGTGGTGTAACAGTTATTGTCGTTAGGAATGGACATGGCCACTCGAGTTCAGACCGTAGCCAAGGTTATTTGAGAGATGGAATTCGTTTATCTTAGTTTGGTAACCGGTATAGGAAAGGGAAACTCTCAATTAAACACTCTTTAAGAATTGACCTTGTGTCACATCTTCCTTGCGGCAGAGGAGTCAGGTAAATACATATATAGTGACATGTGTGTCAATATTTGACAAAAGCGAATTGATATCTAAGTGTAGACATATTAATAGATATCTCCTGTGCTATTTACCATTAGAAATTTTCCATAGTTTATCCTTCTATATTTGGATAACTCTAATTTTTCTCTTTATATATTTTCGAGTGAATATCAAGAACTACAGGGTGCAGAAGCAAAATTAGGAATATTCTAATATAATGATAAATGACTCTTTTATAAAACAAGATTAATTTTCATTTAAAAAATAAACAACAAAATAAGAAGATAGACACAAAACAGTAAATTTACTCAATATGGCCACCATCTTTTTCAATTATTGTATCCACACACCTTCGAAATGATTTGCATGTCTTCAAAATAAATTCTTCTGACATTTTATTCCATTCCTCCTCAATAGCAGTCTTAAACGAACTAATATTTGAATAGGAATTGCGTTTGTTTTGTTTTCTAAAACGCCCCATATAGCGTTACCAAGGGAGTGTTAAGTGCTATGCTTGAATCTTGTTTAATTGCTGTCCTCCCAGTTTTCTCGTGGACTTTCAATTCATCAGCGTGCTTTCTTATTGACGTTGTGGGGGTCCTTCTTAATCGCCGTAGCAACAAGAGCAGTTAAAAAGCCTTCTTTACGTTTTTTGTTCCATCCTCAACTCCCCTTTTCCTTAAAAAGCTTTTTTTCAGTAAATTTTTATACGGTAGACAAAAAAACTTCGGCTTATTTTCGGCGTTAAGCAAATCATAGATTCTTACTCGTTTCTTTTCTTGCTCACTAATATTCGACTGAATTTTAATTTTAAAAAAGTGCTTGAATTATAGAACTAATCATGAAAATTTAGATTTATCGCGTATTTTTTTTGTCAAAAATTGGACTAATAAAACTAAAAAAAAAACCTTTTGAGTATTGTTACATAGTTTACTTCCGCCCCCTGTAACATTCTACCACGTAACTAATACTTCACTCTCTAAATACAGTTGTTTGATTGCGTTTCTCACATTTCTGTCTGATGATTGAGCATACTACATAAAATTTCAAGTGATAAACTTCTAGAGTTCTTACTTCTTATACATTTTAAGTTTTATACCAGTTCTGCCACTCTAGCATCGAAGACTTTATTTAAAAAATTCGAAAACCATTTTTATTCACATTCCTTTATTATATATATATATATATATATATATATATTGAGAGAGAGAGATGAAGAAAATGAAGTATACCCACTGTAAACAAGGCTTGGTTTCTTTGTTTAATGGCATATTAACCTTCAGAGGCTATTTAATGCCAAAGCTATTCTTCTAGAAAAACAGTAGTAGTACTATTTAACCCCTAACTGGGAGGATAGGAGGTTAGTATGCGCCTGAAAGTGAACGTAAAAGCGCTACTGGAGTTCGAACTCGCTTACGACGATGCCGCTGTCCAGCGCTTTAACCATTACACCACGCAGACTCGCCCAAGTATATTTAAAGAAAATATAATAACTGTCATGATTATTTTTGTATACACTTTCGTTTCTTCCGTTATTTTATTAAAAAAAAATCCATCGTTGTTCCCGCAATAATTTTTTCTCCATCATAAAGTCCTGATGAAGGCTTAATGGAACCGAAACGTTTTAATGTTGACTTTACCATCAATAATGAATTCATCACATTTGGAATATTTTGTTTTCTATTTTCTTCACACTCTCGAATTTATTTCCTTAATTTACTGCCAGATATATATATATATATATATATATATATATATATACCAGTCAAAAGCAATTGGCCACCTTCAAAAGTTTGTTATTTCTTATCCTAAAAGCGTTGGAAATAAAAACATTATGGTAATTTACTTGTTTCATTAAAATTAACACTTTTAGGGTGAGAAATGATAATTTTTGGCCACATGCAGAGTGTTTCAAAATAGATGCAACCCATTAATATGATAATGATTTATTACTGAGACAAATGCAATGGTGGTCATTTGGAACACGTCATGTAAAAAAATGCATCCTTTGAACTAGAGACATCAAATGAATGTTTTTTTAGTTTAATTTTTTAATTTCAGCTTTCAGGACATGCAATCTTTTTTTGAGTTTCCTGTCTCAGTCATAAATCATTATCATATTAATGGGCTGCATCTATTTTGAGACAGTTTTGAATGATTTTGTCTCTAAATAAGTTGTGATGCAAAATATTTTTATCTCCAAGGCATTATGATCAAGAATCAATAGTTGTTATAGTATACTCTTTTCAAATCTGAAACAAAAAAGAACACAGCATCTTTATTAGTAGGGTCATTGGCAGTCACATGCCTCCCATGTATAATGAGACAACTTATTAGAGGGTCGGCGAAAAAATTCAAAGACTGAACACGATACTCTCATGGAATGTGACCAAATGAGGTTTATTTTTCAAAATAGTCCCACTTCCGGTCTGCACACATCTTCCATCGTTATTGAACTATTTTAGGATTTCTGTTATCGTGAACACCTAACAGTGCGATCAACGCATGCTCATCATAGTTATTGTACACATACATAAACGTCTTCCTTTTTGTGTCTTCATTGATGTTCTATACTTTATTAAAATATTGATATGCCATTAAAAAAAAGAAAAACGAAACCATACCCAAAATCTCTACATGAAATATATAAATCTCTTAACATCAGTATTGTTTAAATGATTATAGAAACTAAAAGACTACCCCACAAAAATGTTACTCAGAAGCTAAATTTTAGAGTAACACAATGCCAGAAGCCATTCTTCTTTTTTTTATTCGTATTTTTTTCAAAATCTAAATAGATTTCTTTCTTTCTTTCTTTCTTTCTTTTTTTTTCTCTCTCGAGAAATTAAAATTCTTTCCTTCTCGTTTGCTTTGTGTTTTTTATAAAAAAAAATTCAGGTAGTATTCTGTTATTTCATTTATTAATTTATTAATTTATTTTATCTTTTTTTTGAAGACTTGATAATTATTTGATAGTGTCATGCCAACTCGACATTCATTAGTCTACTCTCCGAGCTTAAGAAAAAAATTTTTTAAATAAATACATAAACTTTAAAAAATAGGTAATCAAACCCTGAAACCCCATTTTGGAATCCAGATACCCGCATCCGTAAGAAGAAGAAGAAGAAGAAGAAAAAAAAAAGAAAACAAAATAAAACCTGCAAGGTAAAATTTGTCTTTGATCAAATGTTTCGGTAATGTAAGAAGTTCAGGAATGCTCCCAAAACATACCCTAGAAACTAATTACCAGAATTTCTTCCAGAATGAAAATTCTTGGAATTTCTCTCCATAAACATTATCCCTAGAAAATAAACCGATTATAGCCTTAATACAGTACTTTAATGAAACCCACTAGTTAAATTCCGGTTTGCTGACAAAATCTAAAAAAATTCCTGTACCAAGTTTTTTCATATAACTGAACTTTGGTTACTAAGACTGTGTCATATCTAATGAACCACAGATCAAAATAAACCCTTAGAACGAGAATTTAAAGACACTGATTTAAAAAAAAATTCAGGTTGACAACTTTGACTGAAAATCAGCAGATCAGTTGACCCTGAACATGTGAGTAAATGTTCACTCTTGTTTCTTAAATTTCATTCTGCCAAAAGTATGGAGACCAATAATTATCTAATTTTTCAGGTTGGCAACCCTGATTGAAAATCTACTGATCAATGTTGATCTTGAACATAGGTAAGCACTCATGCCTACCTTTTCGGTCTTCAAGGGTCTCGTTCAAATTTTTGCCACTTCCACTAAGATCTGTAACCGCAATCGGCTCCACCCGAGCTGGCACCCTAGTCATCCATGCTCGCCTCAGCTCCTTTCTGCTTGCTGCAGCTTCTTTCTGCTCGCCACTGCATCGTTTCGGCGCGTCTATGTTCGCTCTACGCTGCGACGGTCCGGCATCGCTCCGTCGCTCCAGCGCCATTCATTTCCGGGGACGGTTGATTCGGCAGGTGAGTTGTTACACACTCATAAGCGGACTCTGACTTCCGTGACAACAATCCTTTCAATAAATATAAGAAAAATCGTTGACATATCAGTAATCTTTAACAAAACCAAGAATACCACGGAGTGCATTAGGTGGAGTGGTGGAATGACTAGTGTGTTGGACTGTGACATCGTAGTAAGCGAGTTCAAACTCCAGTCAGGCTAATATGTTATCTTTCAGACAAATACCCTTTGTAAAGGTATGAATCGCCGCAACTGTTCCTCTACAAGGAAAACAAAAAGATTATTTCTTTTGTATTACAGCTGCCTTTCAAGTAAGACGATCAAGACACGCGGGCACTATTGGAGAAGCAAGGACAAACTCATAAGTGACGTTCTTCAATGAACGTCTACACATAGACGTGCCATTGTTGGCCGACCAGCAAGAACTTATTTTCATCAGCTCTGTGCTTACACAGGATGTAGATTGAAAGACCAGCCGGTAACGATGCATGATAGGGACGGATGAAGAGAGAGAGAGAGGGGGGGGAATCCGTGCTCTCCGTGTGACTTGATGATGCTGGTGATGACAACTGCCTTACTCCCTTCGTCTGTATCATTGTGACCATTTCTTGTTTCCAAAATTCAAAATTCTGGTCTGCAGTCACCATTTGCAAACTGTTGAGAATATGCAAGACAGTGTCAGTTGAAGAATCTTTCACATTTGACAGGAGTGGGAATATTTCTGTTGATGTGAGGCTTCCAGGGGGAACTGTCCATTACTTAGAGATGGACAATTTGCTGAATATTATGTAGAATATAGATATGTGTATGTGCGTGTGTGTGTGTATAATATGTCATTTGCTATATTAATAAAAAGTGCTTGATATCGGCGATGGAGCATCTATACAAGTTTCCATAGCGTAAAAATAGAGTCAACGACATTTGATGACTGTCTGTTTCCAGGTCATACAATCATCAGACTAAGCTTATATATATATATTGTTACGTCCCGGGCGATAAGCCACCATATTTGCTTCGTCTCTCTCTTGTGTCCGGATGATAGTCTCGATATTTTGGTATTTCTTGTCACTGGACACGTCGTCAACGAATACGTAAACGAATAAAAATTTATAACTCGTCCTATTTCCTGAGTTGGCTCATAAGGATATTTCACAGATAATAATAATAATACGAACAAATGGTATATGCACAACCCAGCAGCTGTCCTAGAAAATGATACACATAAACTCCTATGGGACTTTGACATACAGACGGATAACCTAATCTCAGCCAGAAGACCAGACCTTATAATAATCAACAACAAAAAAAAGAGAATTTGCAAAATTGTCAACATTGCTCTCCAAGGAATAAAACTTGCTGACCAAGGAATAAAACTGAAAGAATGTGAAAAGAAGGATAAGGACCTCGACCTTGCTAGGAAATTGAAAAACTATGGAACATGAAGGTGACAATTATACAATTGTGATTGGTGCTTTTGGTACAGGAACTAAAGGATTATTAAAGGGGCTGGAAGACTTGGAAGTTAGCGGACGAGTGGAGACCATCCAAGATACAGCATTATTGAGAACGGCCAGAATACTGAGAAGAGTCCAGGAGACTTGAGGAGACTTATTGTCACTCAAACTCTATTGAAAGACAATCAGCTCGCGCTGATGTGAAAAATGAGTAAATAATAATAATAATAAAAATAAAAGTTATTGACAGCAGGTTGCGGAATTATTGCACAGAAACAATGTATCAGAATAACTTGCAAAATAAAAAGGCAGTTTCAACAAAATATAAAATACATTTACTCTGTTAGCATTCAACAAACAAAATGATTTAAACACATAAAATACAGTTCAAGAGATATACGAATAGAACTTATCTGAGGAATGATGTATAGGCATGATAGAAAATTATGTTCTATCAGGCTTTTTCTGCACATGGTCAAGCCTTTTCTTCCCAACTGCTGACGCTGCACGTTTCTTTACAACTGTTCACGTTACAGTTCTATTTCCAACCTTTCATGCCCGCGTGTCTCTGCTTGGCTGTCCCCTTTTAAACTATCCTGCACCCGCCTTCCTATTCATGCTGGTAGGCAAAATGGGTCTCATTCATTTTACTTCAAGGGTTTCCGGTCTGCAACCTCCTACTACTCCTCTCCCAGTGTGCTCGTTGGCTACTACTATGTGAAATGTCACAAGTACGCATAACAATATATATATATATATATATATATATTGGAAGAGTTAGTAAAGGTTATCGGGTAGGAAATGGACACAATGATCTGAGTTCAAATGCTGGACAATGCTATTTGTTTTTCGCATAACGATTATTTCCTTGGAAAAGATATAAATCCAACTATTTTCACCTCACTCAGATATGGGTAAATACTGGGGCATATTGGGCTCTTTTATCTGGGTATGGCAACCAGTCTAAGAGAAGGAAAACTCCAAATTCAAACTTCTCATAAAAACTGACCTTGTGGAGAGGGCTTGCTGATATATATATATATATATATATATACACAGATGTGTATATATATACATTTACAAATATGCTTATCTATTCAGCTTTGCCAACAAGTCACCGTCATCAGACATTAAAGGAGGTTCGGACTCATTAGTCAGAATTTAAGAACTGGTATATCCCTAGCATTTCACATCAGACCACGTATACTTACACTAATATATATATATATATATATATATACACATTTATATAATGTATATCTTTATACAAATATTCATGAACATATTGATAAAAAGAGTGAAGAATACGCATAAGAAAAAGAGAGCAAAAAAATATGGATACTTTCAAAAGAGTATAATAAAAACTATTCAATATGTTGTCATACACTATACACAGTTTTTCAGAGAAATACTGGTCAAAGTGAAATTGGCAGTAATAGCAACTAAAAGGTGACTCCACTTTTTCCAGAGCTGCCGAACTGGAGCCTCACCACTGGGATTGATTTAGTGTTATACTCAGGACACCACCCTTTTTGCACCCCTCAACAATCAATGTAGTTGAAGTATATTCTTTCAAGTCATAAAAGATATTATTAGGTATTATTTATTGCCAAACACAAGAGCATAGAAACTTTGTGATCAAAATTAAAATAATATAAATATATATATTAGGGGGATCCTATTTTTGAACTGAGAGATAAAGAGATTCATACCTTTCCAAAGGGTATTAGTCTGAAACTGAACAGCATAGTGAGAATAGAGTCTACTCTCACTCACTACAATGTCGCTTTTGAGCATGTTAGGCACAAGGATATCCCCATGTAGGTTAATGTCATATTCAGGACACCAGAGGGCATACACAGTGTAACATGGAATCTTCAAGTAACTATTCAGTTCAGTTTAGTCTCAGTTTCTTTGTTCAATGGCATATCAACCTTTGTGGGTTATTTAATGTCAAAGCCATCTTTACAGAAGAACAGTAGTGATACTATTTAACTCCAAGCTTAGGGATTAAGAGGTTTCATATCTTTCACTGGGGTATTAGCCCAAAAGTGAATGTAATAATCTGAATGGAGTTCAAACTTGTTTAATTTGAGGCTGTAGTCCAGCACTTTTGGCCCGAAGACACTCTACTCAAGTAACCATTCTTCATACTAATAATTTGTTTACAGTTTTATGCTTTCAAGTATTTCTCTCTAATACTAATAATAAATATTCAATTCTTATACAAATGATTCATACAAAATTATAAGATTTCAAGTTACTATTTCTATCTAATAATAATCATAGTTAAATGATTTCAAGTATTCCTTTCTAATACAAATAATTTACACAAATCTATTTGACTCACAGATGTGATCCAAACAGGTACTATAACTTCAGGTTTAAGTGGATCTGGGAGTAATAACAGTAAAAAGATGACTCCACACTTCTAAAAGCGGCAGAACTGGAGCCTTACCCCTGGATTCAATTCAATATCATACCCAGGACAGCACCTTTTTTGGAGGGGAGTCCACTTCTTTCTACTCATAACAGATATTATTAGATATTATTTATTGCCAAACACAAAAGATGTATAGCAATTTTCAAGAGTCTACGACAATTTGAAATGGCTGTACAAAAAAGTCTGGAAACTTATTGAATACACCATATATATATATATATATATATATATATATATATATATATATATATCAGGGTGAGCCTTAGGAGGTACAGGATATTGGGAACATATATATTGCATTGTGCTGTTGGGTGTACTTGACAAGCTGAGAGTAGATTACAATCTAACATGGGCTTCTTTTAGATACTGAGCCCAATTGAGAACAATTGTCCCAATTGGCTTAATGTTGGCCCATATATACATATATATAATTTAGAATTGGACTGAAACTTGTTTTATTTTCCTAGTTAGAGCCTTTTAAATATATTTTGGCTAAGTGTGTTTATATGCATATATACAAACACAATGAAAATTTTCGTAATAGGTTGATAGATAAATTGGCAGAAAGCCAGGTAGATAAAAAAACAAACACTTTCAACATGAAAACAGATTGCTGAACATTATCATCTGGTTGTAAGTTGGACAGCAAATTTTATTATTCTCTCAGTGTATCTTAAGTATATTGCTCTAACAAAGATCACACTATAATGTGCTATTTTTGGTGGGTTATGATTTCATAGACATGTTAAAAAATAATGAACACTTAAATAATAGATAGATGGATAAATAAAAAATGATATTCAGGAAGTTAATCTTCAATTAAAAACTGTACTGAAAATTTCTTTATTCTCTCAGAGCATTTTAAGTGTATTGCTCAAATAAAAATCTTGCTATGATGTTTTGTTTTTATATACATATATATATATATATATATATATATATATATACAGACATTGCCCAATCAGTTGGGGCTGTAGAATACAGTGACTGCTCCTCTGCAGAGAAGTAAGACCCCCACCTGAACGAGTGTCTTGGATTTAACACTAAACAATCTGACGGTGAAATTCCAGTAATGCTGGAGCTTTGGGGAATGGGGAGTACCCCTTCATTGCCATTGCTCTATGGGTCCAATTGAACTAAACTGTATACTTATGCTAAACTGAATTATTTGAAATGGAAGTGTTTTTGTATGCTAAACTGATTAGTTTGAAATAGAACTGTTTTGACATTTAACTGTGTGTAAACAAAAATTATACTTATACTAAAATGAAATGTTTGAATTAGAACTGTTTAAGTAAACTGAATAGCTTGAAATAGAAATGTTTTTGAGAATTAAACTCTATATTTATGATAAACTGAATTGTTTGAAATAGAACTGTTTATTTGTATAAGAATGGATTTGGCATTAGATAACCTACAAAGGTTGAAATGCCTTAAATACCAACCAACCAACCAACCAACCAAACAAACAAACAAACAAACAGACATATTCTAACATACTGAGAATTTTTGTAATATATAGCTTATATTAAAATAATAGTGTCCATTATTACTAGCTCTAACCATAAATGTTAGGTTTTTGTATGAATTTAATAAACAACTCTTATGGAATAGAGGCAGTATAACTCTTTCCATATGTAAAATATTCTTATTTGGTTTCTTCCTGTTCATATACAGTCAGTTTATATGAAACAATTTTCTGTAAGGTAGTTGACAGCTTTATGATGTATCTTAAATCATTTTTGATTCTCTTTAGCAAAGTATTTAAAGTGTCCATTTATTTTTACCAGGTTGTCTAAAAGCTCTGCACACCCCCTACCGTCACTATCTCTCCCACCACTGCCACCGCCTCTGCCGGAAGGGTTATGTAAAAATGAGAGATTATCAAATCCATTTATAAAATTACTTTGTTAATTCCATTAAATGAGCTCATCTTTTAGTTCTTTATTTTTCTTTCTCTCATGTTTCCAAGAACTTTTGGTAAATGGTGGTAAGTTGCATTTCAATTTAATACCTAAATGTTTGTACAGACTTTGGTGGCTTTTGACCTTTTTTTTTTCTTTTCTTCCTTTTTTTTTCTTTTTGAATCATTTCTTTGCTTTTTTTTTTTTTTGCTTTGCTTTCTTTACTTATTTCTTTCTTTTGTTCCTTCTTTTTATTTCTCTTTTTTCTTTTTCTTTTATCCTGTTTCTTTCTTCTGCTATTTTCTTTACAATTTTTTATTTATAAAACCAGTTGTCACTTCTTCCACTTTTTCTTTATTTCGTTTCATGTTTTCTTCTATTTTTGAAAATTCCTTCCTTCCTTCCTTTCTTTTTAATACGATCAGTTTTCTGCCAATTTCTCTCCTTATTCAATATTTTGAAATTTTCTTTCTTTCTTTCTTTCTTTCTTTCTTTCTTTCTAATAAGAACATTTTTCTGCCAATTTCTTCAACTCTCTCCTTATTCAATATTTTGAAATTGTCTTTCTTTCTTTCTTTCTTTCTTTCTTTCTTTCTTTTCCCTATACCTACCCATCTAATTTTCCCCTTTTCTCTTTTCTTCCTTAATTCTTATTTATATTACATCAATATTTTCTAATCTATTTTACATTTCTTCATAATATTGCAATATTTTCACCAATAAATCTACCAAAAATGTATACCCTGCACAAGATGAGAATAAAATCAAATTTCAACAATGAAACCTGTGGGAAGAATATCACTTAAAACCAAAATTGATTGTTAATGACTGATTCTCAATTCCAAGACCCACGGGCTTCTTCTTCTTCTTCTTCTTCTTCTTCTTCTTCTTCTTCTTCTTCTTCTTCTTCTTCTTCTTCTTCAACAAATTAATTTATACCTTTTATCCTTCTTGTCCATTTTTTAAAAATTTTCTTTCTCGTTAACATTTCACTTACTCCATCTCAAAACATGGTCTTCAGAGTCGTTAGCCATTTTCAATTTTTCTCTCTAAATGTTTTCAATATGCTACCTTCTTTTGATGAAAGCAAAGAACCGTTAATGGCTGTGCAGGATGTTACTTGCGTTCACCCAAAAATGACTGCAAGAAAAGAAGGAATAGAAATTTTTAAAAAAAGGAAAAACAAACAAACAAAAAAAACAAAAAAAACAATAATTCCGTAATTGCAGATTCATTTGAAAATAGTTTAATTTCAAAAACTTTTGTTTCTTTCACTGAACAACAATAACAACAACAAAAAAAAAAAATCCAAACAAACAAATAGAGCATAAAATGTAAACACTTTCATTTGGAATTTAAATGTAATCAGAACTGAGGAATTTTCTAAAATCCTAAAAATTGTAAATATTTCATTTTAAGTGGTATGAAACTCTTTTGGTGTTAAAGATTTTCCAAAGAATATTTTATGATTTTAAAAGAAAAAGGACTTTCTTACTTTGCATCTCATTTTTTTTTTTTTATCTTTCCAACTTTCTAAGAGTTTTGTTTCTCTTAAATGCCTTCAAGTAATTTAAGTAATTTCCAGACTGGTTTATTGGCATTTATTGGAATTTAAAAGTCTGTTCCGACTAATATCCTTATACTTGTTTTTTTCTTTTTTTTTTCTGTTATTTTGATTGGCATATCCTTAAGTCAGTTTTAGAAAGTTGAAATTATTTTTTTTTTGATAAAGCAGTGATCATAATTTGTTTGCCCGTATGAATGTATATGTTCCACTGCTCGTAAGTATTTGAACAAACAGACAACTTGCTTTTAACTGGTAAGTTTTGAGAGCTGTAAACAAACCCACAACATAGAAAAGAGCCAAATTTTATTGCAAATCAATATAAAAGTCATGATTTGTCATTCTACATGTTACATTTCAAGACATTTATTTTAATAGAATTAAACTGATGAATGAAAAAAAACTTGTTCAGAACTGATAAAAAACATTGAAAAGATGAACACACACACACACACACACACACACACACACACACACACACACACACACACACACACACACACACACACACACACATATATACATGCATATATATATATATATATATATATATATATATATGGTTTAGTTTAGTTTCTTTGTATAATGACATATTAACCTTTGTGGGTTATTTAATAACAAAGCTATCCTTGTGGAAGGCTGGTAGTTGTACTATTTAACTCATAGCCAGGGGTGAGTAAGGGGGTTCAAAACTTTCCCAATGGTATTAGTCCAAAAGTGAATATACTAGCATGACTAAAGTTCAGACTTGCTTACTATGACTATGTCAAATGATCTATCTCCCCTCATAAACATGAATGTGGGCAGAAAATTTCTAAGCTCTGATAAAAAAGAAATAACACTGAGCTGTAAAACATTTAGGATGATGAAAAATTGGGCCTGACCAAAAGAGAATGACTTAGACTCACGAAACACATATACTATTTCACATATTCCACTGTTCAATACAACTGATACCTTGTTTTAGTTCCTACACCATGGGAACCTCCTCACTGTGCGTGCATGTGTTTTAGTGGTGGATAATATCAAAAAAGAATAGATGAGCTAATCTGTGTTATTTTTTTTTATAATCTCAATAATATTAGATATTTAATGTCTGATCTTGCAGATTAAAACTAACTTTATTTAATCCCTATCAGAACTAAATATGTATTTTGTTTTTTGTAAGCACAAATCACTTCATCTATAGCCTTAATTCTTTGCCAATGTCTCTGTTTAAATTATTCATTAAGATTTTTTCCTAATGAGTCCAGACATATTTGAATCATTGCTCTCGCATAACCCAACATTTATGTGTGGAAATTAATTTGATTTTTCTATCATTATTATCATCACAAAAAAACACATTATGTAGCAAAACCCTTTGCCAATAAATGACTTTTAAGAGCTTGTCACATTTTTAGAATTATTATTGAATCTGTTATTCTCTTTCGTTCTCCACAATTGTCAAGTAATCTGGTTATGCTGCTGTTGGAAACCAACTTAGTCATTTACTGAAAACCAAGTTAAACAGAAAAGGGAGCCTCACTCCTACCTCACCTCACCACCAATTTTGCTGTCTAATAACACTGAACAAAATTTTGCTTCATATGTGGTGTGCAAGATTAGGACCAATACATAAAAACAAAATTACTTTTGCAGACAATGGTAACTCTTTGAGAAGTGGCATCATTTATAAGTGTTATTTCTCTTACAGACTTTTTGAAAAAAAAAAACAAAGGACATCAAGAATTAAGCAGAGAAATGGATTTGTATGGAAAATAGATAAAGTCTTCAAGAAAATGTTCTTTACAAATATTTTCCTTGCTTTTTATTTGGTAGGAATAAAGGATGCCTATTCACCAATAAAAGAGAACTTTTTTTTTTACTGAGATAATCATACAATACTGCATAGATATTTAGTTGCTAACTCTCAACAGATTAAAATAATGATAATTTTTCATTGCTGAAATAGCTGAAACATTGTAACAAGATGAGGATACTAGTCTGAATAGATCAGTGTATAATAATAATGATAATTGCTCATTGCTGAAATAATTGAAACATTATGACTATAACAATCAAGATGAGGATACTAGTCTGAATAGATCAGTGTATAATGATAATGATAATTGCTCATTGCTGAAATAGCTGAAACATTGTGACTATAACAATCAAGATGAGGATACTAGTCTGAATAGATCAATGTATATATAAGACTTAGTTTAGTTGGGTTTTATGGCATATCAACCCTTGGAGCATATGGAACACCAAATAATGATAATTCCTCATCTCTGAAATAGCTGAAACATAGTGACTATAATAATCAAGATGAGGATACTTGTCTGAATAGATCAGTGTATAATAATGATTATTCCTCATCTCTGAAATAGCTTAAACATTGTGACTATAACAATCAAAATGAGGATACTCGTCTAGATAGATAAGTGTATAATAATGATATTTTTTAAATGGCTGAAATCTTGTGACAACACAAAACTTAATCTTGTGTTTTTTATATCATCCAAGATGAGGACACAAGTCTGAGAACATTATTTTTCTGTAGATGATTATTCCTTATCTCAGACATTTTGACATAAAACATTTTATTATTTTACTATTAAAATATATTTTAGCTAAAACCTTATTAAGAATTTCAGTTGCCATTTTTATTGATATGGAATGCAAATGAAGTAGCATTGATTCTTATGTTCAACAAATTTACTAAGACAGCTTCAAATTGGAGCTCTTTGTAATGTCTGTGCTTATTTCCTGAATAAATTTGTTCATGTGTGTAAATTCTGTTCAGTTTGTTTTATAGCCTGTATGCAAATTCATTTATTATTTACTTTCTGGCAAGTACATAAAGAACCATTTTGTCGAGCCTTTCATTGTCTTTCTTTCTTGCTTTCTAATATACATGCACAAAGAAAATCTCTAGTCTTATTTTTATACTTGGTTAAACCTGTTTACAATGCAGATTTATAAAGAGGTACATATGCAACGCTTAATAGAAAAATAGCTTTAAAAAATACAATCAGGATCAATTCTTTGTGCAAGTCAATTGATTATTGATTATTGATAAATGTTCAAAATCACAGAAAACCCAAGACTCAAAATGAAAATACCGGAACTTATTGATTTTTAGGGGTCTTCTCATTCCTTAATTGGCAGTTTCCCCTTGAACATGACCCCGTCAAAATACCAATTCTGTCAATATATCTTATTCATCCTATGACTTAATTCACCAAATTTCTCCAAGCAGACAAAACAACTTGAACCTCTGGGCAACTTTTAGACGATATTGGAATCTCCAGAGTATGCTTCAACCCACAAGAATACTTGCTTTCTTTACATTCAGTGCCCAACCATTATATTCTGTTCTTTGTAAGTAAAATGCTTAAACCAATCAGCCTGGTTAATGTCTGTAATTTTCAGAGGTATGTGAGCATGTGAATAAGTAAGGTTTATTTGAAGTTAGACTCTTGGTGAACAGCCAGACTTGGTATTTTATTGACAAGGTTTCTATTTGATTTGAAGAATTATTGTAATAATTGGCATCAGTTTTAGCATTTCAAATTATTTCTGGTAGTTGTCATTCATTCATGTTTATTTACAGATGTGCATTTTGGCATAAACATTATACATAAGGAAAAGTGTAATCAGCAGGGTGAGTTAAGAAAATTCTGGTGAGGCTCTTTATATTCACATTGTACTAGTACCAAAAGAGAGTTAAGAGGAAAGTAGTATGGTGGTGTGAATTTTCCAGCTGTTGTAGGAAACTAGTCTAAAAAAAGGACAGCTCTAGATTCAAAGCAGAAACTATTTTACTATGTTGAAAAAGAACATGGTTGAGGTTGTTTGCATTTACTTGTTACTAATGCTCTTGGAAAGATAGGAATAAATTTTTGTCTCCAGCTATGAAATACCCAGTCAGTAGAGCTTAGAATAAATCAACTGCATCCACTGCAGAGAGGTATAGTCAAAATATGTGGAAATTGCTGAACAAAAAAGTATTGAGACCTGGCGTTGACACATCTATATATTTAGACATCTAGACATCATCCCGTTATTATACAGTGGAACCTTGACTTACAAAAACCCTATTATATGAAAAATTCAGAATATGAAATGGGCTTTGAAAAAATTTCTGTCCCATTTAACAAAAAAATATTCAAGATATGAAAATGAAAATTGAAAGTGCCCAAATTGAAAAGTAAAGTGTC
>CAUZXS010001892.1:100000-110000 GCA_963585895.1 Sepioteuthis lessoniana
GACATAATTTGTTTTATTGTCTTTGACATAAAATAACCTAACAAGTGTTGGCATGTCATAAAACCAACCAACCAACCAACCCCCATACAGGGATGTAAAAATCAATTGTAAATATACTGTTATCATTGAATATTGGCAAATGTTTGATTCTGATATTTTTTTCATTTATTTTATTATCACTGATTTACACATTATTATTATGTATATCATATTTATTAGTTACTGAGACTTAATAATATTACAGCAACAATGAATATCTTCATAATCATCTGGTTATTTCTTTTGAATAATTTCAAATCTACTTTTGTACTCTCTGCATAGATATACAAATGAGAGAGAGAGAGAGAGAGAGATTGAGGGAGGGAGGAACATGGACTCTTATATTAATCCATAACACAATCAAAAGAGTGAGGATGATTGGGGCTGACACAAGGGGCAATATGGGATTATGATTTAATATTTTATTGAGCAATTTTTTTACTCTTTTCTTACAAAATTTCTTGTTATCCTTAAAAACAATCACCACTATAAAAGCCAAAAAGAATGCCCTAAACATTTTTGGCCAAGTCATCTGGAGCTGTAGAATACACTGTTTGCATCTCTACAGAGGAGAAAGACTCCCCCAACGAGTGTCCTAGATATGACACTAAACAATCTGATGATGAGGCTCCAGTTAAACTGGAACTTTTGGGGAATGGGGGGTACCACTTCATTGCCATCGCTCCTATGTCCTCTCTGGCCTGGAATGGTAGTACCTGATGACCTACAATGGCTGATATGCCATAAAACCAAGCCAAACCAAACTAAATCAAACCTAACCATTATTAGCTCCTGATGATGACTATAAAGTCTGAAACATGAGAAGAGCAAAAATTTATAAAAAATAAAATCTCAAATACCAAATTCAGTTGTGGACCTATTCATTTTAAAATATTTACTTTTCTTTCATTGTACTAACAAAGAAAGAAAAAAAATTATATATATATTGGTTGGTTATCTGGGTTTCATGGCATATCAACCTTTTTATATGAATAATCAGCTCTATTTCAAACAATTCAGTTCAGCATAAATATAGAGTTTAATTGTCAAAACATTTCTATTTCAAGCTATTCAATTTAATCAAACATTTCTGATTCAAACGATTCAGTTTAGTAAGTACAGTTTCTAAGTCAAAAACTGTTCTATTTCAAGCAGTTCAGTTTACCATAAGTAGATAGATTAGTTCTATTTAACCCATAGATAGGACCCTATCAGGTGCTACCACTCTGGGACAGAGTTGACTTGAGAGTATTGGCAATGATGGAGTACTCCATATTACCCAAAGCTCCAGCATTACTGGAACCTCACCATCAGATTGTTTAGTGGCATATCCAGGACACTTGTTAGTGGGGGTCTTACTCCTCTCCAGAGAATCAGTTGGTGTATTCTACTGGCTTGTCGACTGGGCAATATATATATATATATATCAATGATAATTTATGATAATGTATTTGGATTTAATGGTCATCATAATAAATAAGATTGATGACCTGATTTGAAATCCTAGACTTGGCTGTTTGTGTTTCACTTAGCATTTTTGTTTTTTTCTTACAAAATTTCTTGTTATCATTATTACAAAATAATCCCCACTATAAAAGCCCAAAATATTGCCCAAATCCTTATTAGTCTCTTGAAGATGACAAAGTCTGAAACATGCAAAGAGCAAAAATTTATAAAGTATAAAATCTAAGACATCAAATTCACACATGCAACAATTCATTTTAAAATGTTTACTTTTCTCTCATTGAACTAACAAAAAGAAAAACCAGCTCATTGACATAATGTTTAGAGTGTTTGCAAATGGTCTGGGAGATCAGGGTTCAATCTCATGTTAAATCCATACCAAAGACCTAAAAAATGGTACTTTATGCCTTCTTGCTTAACACTCAGCATGATAAGATATGGAACAAGGTTAAGTGGAGCAATCCAGGGAAATTAATTGTGCCTTTTCCCGACACCTCAGTGTAGTAGCTATTGAAAATAGCCTTTGAGCGCCCTCAACTACAGGGGCCAACTAACTTACAATATATATATATATATATATATATATATATATATATTATATATATATATAATAATGTATTAGCATTTAATGGTTATCATGATTATCATGATAAACGGAATCAGTGACCTGAGTCCAAATCCTTGACAAGGCTGTTTGTGTTTCATTTTGCATAAATGCCATTCAGAAAAGCATGAAACCATTTGTTCTATCCTCTTGCCATGGATAAATAGTCTAGTAGGCTTGGTTCTTTAACCTTGGTTTGGAAATCAATCCAGGAGAAATATATCTCTGAATTCCAAACAGCTATACTCAATTTAAAAATAAACACTGTGTCACATCGTGCATGAGATGGAGGGGACTGGGTAATTTCAAAATATAACATATACATAAAAGCTGAAAAGGACTAAAGAAGCTGAACCCTGATCTGGAATTTTCACAATGTTATAAAAACCAGCCAAGTCTTGCATAATATTGCATGATATTCTCCAGGTACTCTGGGTTGGGGATTATAATATTTTGGTCCTGATATCAAGCTTGACCAAGCATCAGCATCTGATGTAGGCAGATGTTTTCCTTACTTTTCACAGCATGTGTTTATTAGAACATACACACAATGTTTAAGACTATATATATATAATATATATATATGCATATTTATAAAAACTTTTTGTATGTGGCTCCTGTAGCCAATACATACATATATATATATATAAATATATTATATATATATATATATATATATATATATTATAACAGTGTTGGTTGTCGCTAAATCACTTTGTGGGTTTGTGTCGAATCAAGTGTTATATAATATAGATAGTGCTCAATATCTAGGATAGAGCTATTATATAATGATAATAAATAAATATATAATACATATACATACATATATATATATATATATATAATATATATGTTTATATATGTGTGTGTGTGTGTGTGCTTTTACCGAACTGCATTGAAATGGCTATTACTCACAGGGACATAAATGGACCACTTTATTCTTTCTCCTCTGTCATAGATATGTGCTTGGATTTAATATGGCTGATATAAGCAGCCATAAGAATTGAACAAAGGACCTCACTATTCAATATCAAAAGCTCTAAATCTCAATATGTAATAAAATACTTAAATAAAATTTATTTCACTGGTAAATTTAAAAACACACACACACACACACACACATATACATATATATATATATATATCTTTTTTAATTTCCATCTTGAAATCTCAATTCAGCTCTGAAATTGCACCACACCAAACATAAGTTAAGAAGTTAAAAAAAGAAAAAAGAATTAAAAGAAGCTAAAAAAGATAAAATTTAAAAAATATACATTGAATATATATATTACCTTGCTATAATGTTCTGCCATCAAAGCCAATCCAGTATTTCCAGGGAACCAAGGGCAGGTAATACTGATTCTATTTCTATTTATAACAGGAATGCATGGATGCCTTTTTAGAAATAAATTTTTAAAAAAGAGGAAAAAAATAATCCAAAATGAATTCATCTTTTATTCCTTAAGGTTCAATCAGTTTTTTTTTTAACGTTACCTGCAATCCACCTTTAATGTGCAATTTTGCATTGGAAGAGTTTTACTATCATGGAAATTGAAATTGCTTTGCTACAGATTAAATTTAAAGACTTAAATCAAGGTGGGCCCCACTTGAAGAGATATAGGGAGGTTAAAATCTTAAGAATGATCGGAATAACAAAATTTTGGAAAAGCGTATGAAATTCTATGAGATGAACTATTTCCATATTGCTGTAGGAATAGTGGAACGTTGTGGTGTCATGAAATTTCAAGTTAGTCATAAAAGTTTATGTGGTAACTGAATTATGTATAAGGTTGTGTGTATGCTTGTGCGTGCTAATGTGTATATGTGTGTATGGGTATATACATGCACACACACATACATATCTCCATATATCTACATACACAAATCTAACAACATATATATATATATATATATATATATATATATATATATATATATATATATGTATATATAGTCATCCATATGTAAGTATCTCATATATATTTATATATATTTATTTATATATATATATATAATCATCTATATATATATATATTTATATATATATATAATCATCTATATATGAGTATCTTATATATATATATATATATATATATATATATATATATATATATATATATATCATTATTATAGATAGATAGATATGGGACATTGAACAAATAGAACAAGTTTACATAAACTAATTTGTTAATCACTATTATTAATTACTAATAAGATTAAAAAGAGAGAATAGAGCCTAATTTTGAAAGAACATGCAGAAAACTAAAACACCAGGGGCATAATTGCAATTAGTAAAATATATATATATAAGTACCACTTCACTGGCATTACTCTCAGGTACACTCTGACCTCGAGTGTTGTACATGATTTGGTTTGGTTTTATGACATATCAACCATTGTAGGTTATTGAATACCAAATATATTATTCGTAAACACATTTTGTTGATAACATTTTTAAACAAGCCTGAGGTCATTTTTTTTTTGCGCACAGTTAAATGGTTTCAGTTTTTGCTATGTAAAAGTAACAATTTAACATCAGTCATTTTTTGCACAAATTTAAATAGATATACATGATATATGTATAAGATAAGTTTCAATTATGGCTATTTCACACTAATAATTTTATTCAATATTAATCATTTGTTTTCACACTGTAAAGTGGTTACAAGTATTGTTATTTAACACTAATTATTCTATTCAACTCAATTCATTTATTTGCACAGTCAAATTCTTCCAAGTATTTTTATGTAATACCAATAATTCTATTTGGGCATATAGTTAAAAAGTTTTAATTATAGTTATTTAGCATTAATATTTCTATTCAACATTGTTCATTCAATTGCTCACAGTTAAATGCTGTAAGTATTGTTATGCATCAATATCAATTTACTCATCAGTCAACTTTTTACACACACTTAAATGATCAAACAGTTCTATTTCAAACAGTTCAATTTAGTATAAGTCATTAGTTAGTATACGGTTTAAATGTCGAACTTTTCTATTTCTATTTCTATAGATAGGACCTTATAAGGGGCTACCACTCCAGGTCAGAGTGGACCAGGGAGGGATGGCAATGAAGAGGTACTTCTCATTCCCCAAAGCTCTAGCATTACTGAAGCCTCGCCATCAGATTGTTTAATATCATATCCAGGACACTCGTTTGTTAGCGGGGGGGCTTACCCTTCTGCAGCAATACAGTGTATTCTATGATCCCAGCCAACTGAGCTGGTACCTATCTAAGGGTCAAATAGATTTATTTCTATTAGGAATACCTAGTATCATATAACAAAGAGCAAAAAAAAATTAATAAACCTCACAAAAACTTAAAAAGAATATTTGTTATTCTTAAAGGGAAGCAATTTTTTCATGTGCAAGTTAACCAGATCATTACTGCTAACTGAGAATATCTCTTGCTGTAAGGATTAGCCAGCTAAACTAATGAGTTTTAGTCTCACAGAGTGCCTCAAACATCCAATCTTGGACCACAATTGTTGTAAATTGTGACATACAAGTTAATCTGGCATATTAACTAAACTCAAGATTTTCAGCTTAACAGGATTTGATATTAGATAACCCACAGGATTGTGCCATAAAACACATCCAAACTGTGTCGATCTGGCATATAAATCAACCTCAAGATTTTTAGCACAAAATTCAGGGTTAAACCTATACCTGATGTATAGGTTGACCCTCAAAACAAACAGTTGACTACTGGTAGACCAAGTAACCTCTTATTTAAAATGTTGTGTTATATAAGTACAGTAATAATGCCAATGTTTGGATCTTCAATAAACTTCCATTATGTCTCATTAAACTGTCATTACTCCTGTAGTGCATGGTGTACGCCATTTTTCTCTGTAATCAGAATTACCAAAGTCATAAATGAAATATGTGGATCTTGTACATTAGAGTTTATATTCATATAAATTTACAATCTAATATGCTATCATGAAACTACACATAAACAACATACCATAATTGTCTGGCTGGGCACCTAGGCGCTGTGTTGTTCCGATTAATGTTTACATTTAGTACATCAGCTGTTGAAAACAGCATGTGATATAGTGTTAATATAATGATTAATGTGTATTACATTCCGGGCCATTGGCCTAATGAGTAGTGTGTTCACCAATGGTCCAGAAGACCGGAGTTCAATCCCAGGTTGAGTCATAACAAAAACTCAAAAAATGGTACTTGATACTGCCTTGCTTAGCACTCAGCATTATAAGGTGAGGATCAAAGGTAAAGTGGGAGCAATCCAGGGACTGGAGTAGCACCCTCCCCTACACCTCATTGAAAAGGGAGCCTTCAGGTCATCCTCAACAAAGGTTGCCAACTTTACTTTATTTACATTTTTATTATCTTATATTAATCTCTGCATTAATTTGTTAAATATGTTCATCCAACATGAGTTTAATTTAGAAATGTTTGTAGCAGTCTGCTGGAATTATGGTAAGTGGTGTATATTGAGTGTTAGGAGCACTGATCCTCTGATTGACTGCTCCATGGTAAAGGTTTGGATTTTAGCCCTGCCATAAAAGTTGACCCAAAACTTTTTTGAAGATTTTTTTCAGCCTTATATGGTTGACTTATGGTAATCAAAGGTTTTATAGATTAATGGACACCCTACAAATTTTTCATTGAGCCATCCATATCTCACAGAAATTTTTGGCCGAATTCCTAATTTCTTTTGGTTGTGATTGATTAACTGACAGGTTTTAACAGCATGCCAAACTGTGTAGGGTTATTTTATGCATTCATTGTGTTTACATTTACATTTTTTGCTTCTTAAGTTGTTTTTTTTTTTGTACATCAAATTTTTAAACAGATCTATTTGACCCATAGATAGAACCCAACAGGTACTAACAGCTCTGGTTGCCCAGTTAACTGAGGAGAGCTGCAGAATACACTGACAGCATCTTTGCAGAGGGGTAAGACTCCCTCAATGAGTGTCCTGGATACGACACTAAACAATCTGATGGTAAGACTCCGGTAATGTTTGCGAAGTACCTATTTATTGCCATCACTCTCAAGTCCATTCTCACTGGGAGTGGTAGCACCTGATAGAGGATAGAGTCCTATCTACAGGTCAAATAAAACTAAACTGTGTACTTATGCTAAACTAAATTACTTGAAATAGAACCGATTTTACATTTAACTGTGTGTAAACAAATGACTGATGTTCTACTGAATTGATAGTGATACATAGCAATACTTGGAACCATTTAACTTTTTTGACTAAATTGAATAGTTTGAAATAGAACTGTTTTGACATTTAAACTGCATACTCATGCTAAACTGAATTGTTTGAAATAGAACTGCTTATATGTATAAAATCGATTTAGCATTGAATAACCTACAATGGTCGATATGGCATAAACCAAACCAAACCAAACCAAACTACCAGTCCAGGTCAGAGTGGACCTGGTAGTAATGGCATTAAAGGATTACTCCATACTCTCCAGGTCTCCAGAACTGGAGCCTCATTATAAGATGCAGTTTAGTGTCATACTCAGGTTCTTACCCCACAGCAGAGGATACGGTCAGCATATTCTAAGCCTTTCTGATAGGGTTTTCTTTTAGTTTTCTGTTTTATGTTAATGCAAATTCTGAGAGAAATGAATATTTGTAGCAGTATATGAAAGATAATTATAGAACAAAGATATACAGAAGTTGAAAGAACAGTCTCTAATCAAACTGAAAGGTCAATGTATATTTGATTAAAATGAAGGATTTGTTTGGTTTTAGTATGGACATTTTAATACAAGTAATATTGAACAAATACTATAGGTTTATGTTAGCTAAGTTGGTAATAGAGAATGCAGGTTGTTTAAAAAAAATTGATATCATTTGAGATATACAGAGTGTTTAGGAAAAATTGATACTTTGTAATCAAATAACCAGACCAATTATTGTTCAAATGATCTCAAATTTTAACAGCATGTGTAGAAACAACTTAAAATTCTGTTTAATTTTGAAATGTACTTTCTTTTCTTTTGAATGGTATTTCTATACCTGAAAAACAAAAAGAACCATAAAACATGCTCTATAAAATTTTGAATTGTTTCTACACATGATGTCAAAATTTGAGATTATTTGAATGAAAATTAGTCAAGTTATTAGATTACAAAGTGATATTGTTTTTACTGAAACGACTCGTATCAATAGCAAGTAAGATTAAAATACAATTTGCCATTTTAATTTATATTTAATGAACACATCTATAGTACAGTGTAATCTTAAAATGGACTTTTAGACTATTGCCGACTCAAAATATAATTTTTATTATTTTCTTGTTGCAGGGGTTGAGATAATATATTAATTCCCACCCGCTATCATACCTGGCAGCGAGGTGCATGTGAAAAAATAAATCAGCTCATTTCTAGAGTTGCTTTTTCCCAGACTTCCCTCGTCTAAATGGGTTAAAGCAGAGTTATTTGCCCAGCACCTGATGTACACACACACACACACACACACACACGCATACATACGCACCAATTCTGTCAAAGAAACTGAGTTATTTTTGGCACCATCTCCATAAGGGCTTGTTTACTACAAGGTCCTCATTTTAAATCAACCTCATGTTTCATTTAAGCTCTTTAGAGTGTTTGATAAGTACTCCTCCCATATATATATATATATATATATATATATATATAGTATTTATCAAACACTCCAGAGTGCTAAAATGAAACACAAGGCTGGCTTAATGACAGGATCCTGCAGAAACCAAGCACAATGGAGGTGGTACTAAAAATAGCTCAGTTCCTTCAGCAGGGATTATATATATATATATATATATATATATATATATATATATATATATATATATATATATATATATGTTATCAACCCAATTCAGGACCAACCTGAATTGTTTCATAATGAAGGCTAATTTTGCAATTGATCGTAAATTTCAAAATGAACTGCCAAAGAATAAGCAAGTGTGGTTCACATATTTACACAATATTTGTGAATCACTTCCACCAACATACTTCTACAAGTTACCAGAAAGGATACTAAGAAATAGCTTTGCTGTAATAAATGCTAATAGTCGATTCTTTGATGAAAAGAAAATATAAATTTGCTTTAATTAAAATTATAATTATTTTATATTCATTTTGATTTGAATCATTGCACAATTATATGCAAACATAGAAAAAATAAATTCGTTTCTTTAAGAACATGAGATTTTATTCATTTTTAGGCTTAGAGAAAAAAATCAATGTGGTCCAAAGTTTTGATCTGAAATGTGTGTGTGTGTGTGTGTATGTGTGTGTGCATATATAATTGAAACTGCCTGTAATAGTACATCTGTTTTTGTTTACAATTTATATTTGAATTCATTGTTTAATGGCATATCAATGTTTGTGGGTTATTTAATGCCAAAGCTATCCTAGAAGAACAGTAGTGAAGCTATTTAACCCATAGCTGGGAGGATGAGGGGGTTCATACCTTTCCCAAGGGTATTTGTCCGAAGGTAAGCATGATAATATATATATATATATATATATATATATATATATATACATATATAATCAATTATAATTAATGTTTTTAATGTTCAGTTTGTTATTGATTACATGACACGCTCACATAAGGTGAGTAAAAATTAATATCGTTCAAACTTTTGATCATAAATATATATATATATATATATATATATATATATATATATATATATATATATATAATTAAAACTGCCAATTATGATAAATCTGTTTACAATTTGTATTTGCATTCATTTTTATTGCATATATATATATATATATATATTATTTCAAGAGCAAACCAATATTCAGTCAATGAGGATAATAAATTTATTTCCATCCTGTTAAGAGCATTATATGAATCAAAGACTCCAAAATAATTTTTAACAGGATGTCATTAGAT